>NW_026847438.1:1396357-1403857 GCF_025583915.1 Anolis sagrei ordinatus | reverse complement strand
GGCCGTCCACCCACCCTCTGCATCATCATCATCACAGAATCTGCGAGTTGTAAGGACTCCGCAAAGGCCACCTAGTCTAGCCCCCTTCTTCCAGGAAGAGCAGCAATCCAAGCACCCCCGGCAGTGGAATCTCCTTCCCTGCTATTTGAACCCAGGGCCCCACGGGTCCCGGTCTCCCAGGCCACAGGAAGGAAGCCTATGATCTCTTCCTTCCAGACATGTAGACCTGGCTCCCTTGTCCCCTTCTCTTCTGAAGGCGGAATAGACCCAGTTTCCCCGGCTGACAGACAGGCCTTTGGTCCTGGGTTCTCCAGCTCACAGAGGAGGGGATTAAGGGGAAGACAGCGCCCCTCCACTGCTGGAAGCCCCCCCAAAAGTCACCCCGAAGGAAGCACCCACCTTGGCCCATGGCGGTGTCCCTAGGCCTCCTTCCTTCCCAATGAGTCACTGTCTGGGGGGGGGGGCTCTCCCCTCACCCCACCCCTCCCTTATCTGCCCCCCGCAGCAGCTGCACCAAAGGAACCTCCCTCCCCCCCCCCCCACCCGCTGCCTTATCAGGGCATAAGAGGTGCGCCCTCCCTCCCTCTTGAGAGAATAACAATACTACTCACTGGGTTTGGCGAAGGTTTTTCGGACTGTATGGTCATGTTCTAGAATCATAGAATCCTAGAATCAAAGAGTTGGAAGAGACCTCCTGGGCCATCCAGTCCAACCCCATTCTGCCAAGAAGCAGGAATATTGCATTCAAATCACCCCCTGACAGATGGCCATCCAGCCTCTGTTTAAAAGCTTCCAAAGAAGGAGCCTCCACCACACTCTGGGGCAGAGAGTTCCACTGCTGAACGGCTCTCACAGTCAGGAAGTTCTTCCTGATGTTCAGATGGAATCTCCTCTCTTGTAGTTTGAAGCCATTGTTCCGCGTCCTAGTCTCCAGGAAGCAGAAAACAAGCTTGCTCCCTCCTCCCTGTGGCTTCCTCTCACATATTTATACATGGCTATCATATCTCCTCTCAGCCTTCTCTTCTTCAGGCTAAACATGCCCAGCTCCTTGAGCCGCTCCTCATAGGGCTTGTTCTCCAGACCCTTGATCATTTGAGTCGCCCTCCTCTGGACACATTCCAGCTTGTCAATATCTCTCTTGAATTGTGGTGCCCAGAATTGGACACAATATTCCAGGTGAGGTCTAACTATTCAAGCTAAACATGCCCAGCTCTTTAAGCCGCTCCTCATAGGGCTTGTTCTCCAGACCCTTGACACATTCCAGCTTGTCAATATCTCTCTTGAATTGTGGTGCCCAGAATTGGACACAATATTCCATGTGTGGTCTAACCAAAGCAGAATAGAGCATGGGGAGCATGACTTCCCTGGATCTAGACACTAGGCTCCTCTTGATGCAGGCCAAAATCCCATTGGCTTTTTTTGCCGCCACATCACATTGTTGGCTCATGTTTAACTTGTTTTCCACGAGGACTCCAAGATCTTTTTCACACGTACTTCTCTCGCAAAAAGATCTTGGAGTCCTCGTGGACAACAAGTTAAACATGAGCCAACAATGTGATGTGGTGGCAAAAAAAGCCAATGGGATTTTGGCCTGCATCAAGAGGAGCATTCTCTCCTGATGTTTTGCCTGCATCTATGGCAAGCATCCTCAGAAGTAGTGAAGTCACACACAACCATCAAGGCAGGCAAAAGAGAAATATTGACAAGCTGGAATGTGTCCAGAGGAGGGTGACTCAAAGGATCAAGGATCTGGAGAACAAGCCCTGTGAGGAGCGGCTTAAAGAGCTGGGCATGTTCATCCTGAGGATGTGGAGGAGGTCCTTGGGGCTGTGAGGATAACCACGTCGGCTCTCGACCCTTGCCCATCTTGGCTAATTAAATCGGCCAGAGGTGGTTTGATCGATTGGTTTGTATTGATCATTAATGCATCGTTGGAGCAAGGGCTTAGCAATATGTCCTCAAATGCACTTTAATATTGATTTAGGACAATTTCAACAGAAAGAAACCATGAAAATGAACAAAATCTGGCTACCAGTATTAAAAAACTCTAAAATTACAACAGCAGAGAGGAAACAGCCAGGCACATCTTAACACCTCTTAACAAAAGATTTTCCCAGGCTCAGCCAGGCCTTCAAATGCTAATGAAGGTGGTCAGTTGAAACATTCACCCCTAGCTCCAGCAAAGAAGAGCTTTTTGCCCCACCCAAGCCATTCCACAGATACTGAACCCTTTTTCCTAGTTCCAACAGACCTCACTACCTCTGAGGATGCTTGCCATAGATGCAGGCGAAACGTCAGGAGAAATGCCTCTAGAACATGGCCCTATAGCCCGAAAAAAACTAACAAGAAGCTAGTGATTCCAGCCATGAAAGCCTTCGACAATACATTGATTTAGGATTGTCTGCGTGCCCTCACCTTTCTTTGAAAACCCTATCCTAGCTTACCTACCTTGTTCATGCCCAGCATTTTAAATTTTAATTATTACATTTGGCCCGGCCATTGGTTTTCAAATGCTGTATGTTATTGTTATTGATATTGCTTATTGCTTATTGTATATTTTTGTTTTTGAGTTTTTATTTTATTTTATTTTAACTGTTTTGTATTGATTATTTGTTATGGGCTTTGTTTATTGATGTGTTGTGGGCTCGGCCTCATGTAAGCCGCACCGAGTCCCTTGGGGAGATGGTAGCGGGGTACAAATAAAGTATTATTATTATTATTATTATTATTATTATTATTATTATTATGTTTAGCCTGCAGAAGAGAAGGCGGAGAGGAGACAGGATGAGGGTCATGGATCAAGATGTGAGGGGAATATGTCATAGGGAGGAGGGAGCAAGCTTCCTTTCTGCTTCCCTGGAGACTAGGACGCAATGGAGCAATGGCTTCAAACTACAAGAGAGGAGATTCCATCTGAACATGAGGAAGAACTTCCTGACTGTGAGAGCCGTTCAGCAGTGGAACTCTCTGCCCCGGAGTGTGGTGGAGGCTCCTTCTTTGGAAGCTTTGAAACAGAGGCTGGATGGCCATCTGTCAGGGGTGATTTGAATGCAATATTCCTGCTTCTTGGCAGAACAGGGTTGGACTGGATGATGGCCCAGGAGGTCTCTCCCAACTCTTCTAGGATTCTATGATTCTACATCAGGAGAGAATGCTTCTAGAAGATGGTCATGTTGTTGTTTATTTCTTCAGTCGCTTCCGACTCTTCGTGACCTCATGGACCATCCTATGCCAGAGCTCCCTGTCAGCCGTGGCCACCCCCAGGGTATCCAAGATCAAGCCAGTCCCTTCAAGGATGCCATCCATCCATCTTGCCCTTGGTCGGCCCCTCTTCCTTTTGCCTTCCACTTTCCCCAGCATCATTGTCTTCTCTAGGCTTTGCTGTCTCCTCATGATGTGGCCAAAGGACTTCAACTTTGTCTCTAGTGTGCTTCCCTCCAGTGAGCAGTCGGGCTTTCTTTCCTGGAGGATGGACTGGCTGGATCTTCTCGTGGTCCAAGGCACTCTCAGAACTTTCCTCCAGCACCACAGTTCAAAAGCATCTATCTTCCTTCGCTCAGCCTTCCTTATGGGCCAACTCTCACATCCATAGGTTGTTGTTGTTGTTGTTGTTCATTCATTCAGTCATTTCCAACTCTTCATGACCTCCTGGACCAGCCCACGCCAGAGCTCCCTGTTGGCCATCGCCACCCCCAGCTCCTTCAAGGGCAATCCAGTCCCTTCAAGGGTGCCACCCACCCACCTTGCCCTTGGTCGGCCCCTCTTCCTTTTTCCTTCCATTTCCCCCAGCATCATTGTCTTCTCTAAGCTTTCCTGTCTTCTCATGATGTGGCCAAAATACTTCATCTTTGCGTCTCATCTCCTTCCCTCCAATGAGCAATTGGGAAATATAGACTGGTTGGATCTTCTGGCGGTCCAAGGCTCTCTCAGAACTTTCCTCCAGCACTGCAGTTCAAGAGCATCTCTCTTCCTTCGCTCAGTCTTCCTTATGGTCCAGCTCTCACATCCGTAGGTGACTACGGGGGATATCATTGCTTTAATTATGCGGATCTTTGTTGCCAGTGTGATGTCTCTACTCTTCACTTTTTGATCGAAATTGGACATTGCTCTCCTCCCAAGAAGGAAATGTCTTCTGATTTCCTGACCTCACTCTTCGTCTGCACTCATCTTTGCACCTAGAAATACAAAGTTCCATTATCCAGGCAGAGGCCACAAGGAGGCGCTAGAGAGAGGATAGTCCATTTTAAGGGGTGGAGGGTGGATTGAAGGAGGAAAACCATTTCCCCCCATTTTCCTGTTATTCCCCTCACCCATGTCCCTGTATCCTTGTTTATAATATAGGAACTGGGGAGGAGGAATAACCAGCCAAAATGAGAGGCATGGTTTTCCTCTTTCACCCCCCCCCCACCTTAAAATGGACTAGCCTTCTCTCTCTAGCACCCCCTAGTGGCTTCCACCCATATAATGGAAAGGTACTAGTAGGGGTCGTTCGATGTAAGATTCACAATGAGTAGTGAAAGAAGTCCTATACAACTCCGGCCCAGCTTACTTGTCTGAACGTATCTCCCTCTATGTTCCGCCTTGTAGTCTAAGATCTGCCGGGGAGGCCCTGCTCTTGGTCCCACCAGCTTTGCAAACGCGACTGGTGGGGACGAGGGACAGGGCCTTCTCGGTGGTGACCCCCTGCCTGTGGAATTTGCTCCCCAGCAAAATTAGATCGGCGTCCTCCCTCCTTTCTTTCAGAAGAAAACTGAAAGCTTAATTGTGGAACCAGGCTTTTGGCTAAAGGATATAACGGCACCTGAAGAGTGAATTGGACCAGACGGTTGTGATAATGCAAATGCCTTTATGATTGGATAACTAATGTTGTTTTAATGTATTATATTGTATGATTTTATTTTATAATTGTAATTATTGCGGCAACAAATCATTGCCATTGTGAGCCGCTCTGAGTCCCCTTGCGGGGATGAGAAAAGCGCGGCAGAAATGCTTTAAATAAATAAACAAACAAATAAATAAAATAAGTCATAGGTGGTGGGTTCACAGGTGAGAGGACGGAGGGAAAGGGTTTGTTAAGGATGTTGCAATGCACCTGTTTTGCTAATTAATGTCATTTTGGGGTTGTTGTAGGTTTTTTTGGGCTATATGGCCATGGTCTAGAGGCATTCTCTCCTGACGTTTCGCCTGCATCTATGGCAAGCATCCTCAGAGGTAGTGAGGTGAGAACGTCAGGAGAGAATGCTTCTAGACCATGGCCATATAGCCATGTGATTCCGGCCATGAAAGCCTTCGACAATACAATGCCATTTTTGGCTTTACTTGTCAATTGTACACAATAAAATGAAAAAAAATGAACATACAAAAAAAGCATCTCTGACTTGGCTCTCAAGATTCGATCGCATGCTGAACATGAGTCAATAGTGTGACGTGGCAGCTCAAAAGGCCAATGCAATGGTATCTGGGGATGGACTTTGTTTTTTACTGTCCCTGTGAAATGTGTTTTATTGGTCTTTTATTATGATTTGGTTATGATTGAATGTTTATATAGTTTATCTTTATGTTTTTAGTTTATGGTGTACTAGCTGTACCCACCACGTGTGGCTGTGGCCAACCTTCCATCCCTCTTCCTTCCTTCCTTCCTCCCTTCCTTCCTTCCTTCCTTCCTTCCTTCCTTCCTTCCTTCCTTCCTTCCTTCCTTCCTTTTCCTCTTCCCTTCCTTCCCACCTTTTCTTTCCCTTTTGTTTTCTCTCCTTTCTTCCTTCTCTACCTATTCTTGAACTGCAACTCCCAGCAGTCCTCCTGATCAATCTACTTACCTACCTACCTACCTATCTCTGTCTAATCTATCTATCTGGAGGATTGCTGGGAGTTGCAGTCTAGGAATAGGAATTTGGAAATCTGCAGGGATTGGGATGCTCTCAAAGGAATCCAAGGAGAAGAAAGCTTGCATCTTGGAAGCAGTGCATTTGAATCCTCCTCCTCTCCTAAAGGGCCTGGCCTAGGGGATGCTGGGACCTGTAGTCCAGAAGAATGTGTGGATATGCTATTGTGTGTTTTGTTTGCCATGGGGAATCATTTTTGTGCATGTGCTGTAGCATCTTTTGGGGTTTTTTTTTGTTACTTTTAAAGTCTTTTCTGCTGTGTTTTTCCAGTGTTTTTATGAGTGATGGTCACTCGTTGGTCTGATAGGTGTTATATTGTCCACATTTCATGTCAATTCGTCCAGTGGTTCTTGAGTTATGTCAATCCCACAAACCAACATTACATTTTTATTTATATAGACTAGCCGTCCCCTGCCATGCATTGCTGAAGCCCAGTCTGTGTATGTGTTTTGTGTGTGTATGTATGTGTCCATGTGTATATGTGTGGTTTTGTGCATGTGTTGTAATGTATTTTTTTTTACCTTTTGGGGCCTTTTAAGTCCCTTCCACTGTGTTTTTCTGAATGATGGTCACTCATTGGCCTGAGAGGTGTTATGTGTTCAAATTTGGTGTCAATTTGTCCAGTAGTTTTTGAGTTATGTTAATCCCACAAACTATCATTACATTTTTATTTATATAGATTTTAGTGGCATTGCATGGTTTCCTTTTAGGTTGTAAGTCGCCCCGAGTCCCCATGGGGAGATGTGGTGGGGCACATACAAATAAAGACTTGTTGATTGATTGGACCGGGTGACCTTTGGGGGTCCCTTCCAACTCTATCATTCCCTCCTTGCACTAAAAGCCAGCCTCCCAGTCCCCCCATTTCTCTGCATTCGTCTCTCTCCCCACCCCAGTGTAGAAGGAGCGTCAGTCCCTTTGGAGAGGCACATCTCTTTGCTGATTCCACTTTATGGGTGAATGAATGAGGACGGGATGCAGAAGGTGGTGGGGTTTGCAGAGGCCTTTATTAAAAGCAGTGCCACTCTTTTTCCTCCTCTGTCTTCTCTTTGTGGGCCCCTCAGGGTCCCCTGCGGACCCTCCACCCGGTGGACGGAGCAGAGGCCACCTGGACACACTTGCGGCCCTTGATGGGGGCAAACTGGCTCCCGGTGAGGCTCACGTGCACCTGCCGTGGCCCGGCCTTGAAGGGCGTCAGGTGGAAGGTCACGCTGGTCTCCGCCCGAGGCGCCAAGCAGCCCAGCCTGGGGAGAGAGGAGAAGAAGGGACAAGGGGGTGTCAGTCACAGAGCAGACATTGATGGGCCTCCCCTCCCCTGACCGGCCCCGTCACTCACTCGATCTGCATCTGCCCCTTGAGCAGCCCACTCCCTTCCACCGTCAGCAGGCAGCGGCCCACCACCTCGGACAGCGGGTTGGAGAAGACCACTTGCAGCGGGAAGGACTTGTGCAGCACAGCCGGGGACAGCGCCTGCAAAAGGGGGGGGGGCGAGAGAAAGAGAGAAGGGGTCAAGCCCCAATGGCCCACAATCAGTGACACAGTGCTGCACTTTCATAGAATCATAGAATCATAGAATCAAAGAGCTGGAAGAGACCTCATGGGCCATCCAGTCCAACCCCAT
>NW_026847438.1:1366272-1395566 GCF_025583915.1 Anolis sagrei ordinatus | reverse complement strand
ATATCTGGCAGGCGCGTGTCAGTACAAATGGCTACGCGTGTCATAGGTTCGCCATCACGGCCCTAGGCATCAGAGCCCCATGTGGCTTCAGGCTGCAAAGGAGGAGGAGGTGGCGGCGCTGACCTCCGCCTGACTCTCGGCTCTTTTGCCGGTCCAGTACTACAATGACTATGGGGACATCATCAAGGAGACGCTGAATCGGGCCCGCCAGATCGACCGGACAGAGTGGGCGCAGACCCTGCTCCTCAGCCTGCAGCAGGTATTTGGGAGGGAATTGGCATGGGGCGAGGGAGGGGTGCCTGGCTGGCGGCCAATGAGGAACCCACTTTCTCCTCTTCTGTCAGCTGCTGACCGAGCTGCTCCTGGAAAAAGGGCCCGCAGGCATGGAGTCGGAGGCCTTCCAGGAGATCCGGGACCTGGCGCGGCGCTTCTCCCTGCTCTTTGGGCTGCATCAGCTCCAGAACCGCTCGGCCCTTGTGGCTCTGCACAAGTGAGGAAACCGTTTATTTATTTGTCATGTCAGGAGCAACCAGACATTTGTATTACATTTTTTTCACTTTCTTGGTGTCTATTTTACTCCTGTGAATTAGTCAAATTCAGAACTTTGATTCAATTGAGTGGATAGTTATATGAATTTATAAAAAAAATGAATTAATTGATTAATCAATTAAACTATCAGCCCACCAGGACCCTAAGATCTTCTGGAGAGTCCCTGCTCTCTATCCCACCGGCTTCCCAAGTGCGGCTGGCGGGAACGAGAGACAGGGCCTTCTCTGTGGTGGCCCCTCGGCTTTGGAACACCCTCCCTATAGAGATACGATCAGCCTCTTCGCTGATGGTCTTTCGGAAGAGATTAAAAACATGGTTGTGTAAACAAGCATTCAATTAGTTTGTTACTATTGAATTTATAGACTAAGGACTGGTTAATTATGGATGACGAACTCTGGACTGTGATTTTTGTGACAAGAAGCATGGTATTATTATTGGTGGCCCAATAATTTGTATTGTTTACGTGTTGTTGTTTTAAATTGTACATTGCTTTTAATTGCTGTAAACCGCAATGAGTCGCCGATTTAGGCTGAGATATTAGCGGTATACAAGTGTATTAAATAAATAAATAAATAAATAAATAATCAGTAATAAATAGAAAATTGTGGCAAAATAAATAAACACAATGTGTTCAATGCAATGGTTCACTGCCCATCATAGTGGATATTTCTTTTGTTTTTCTCGTTTAAAATAATCTTTATTAATTTTTCCATAAAAACATACAGTAACTGGGTGGGTAAGATAGAAGGGGGGGGGGNTCATGTTTAACTTGTTGTCCACGAGGACTCCAAGATCCTTTTCACACGTACTGCTCTCGAGCCAGGCATCCCATGCCCTGCTCCTTGGCTACAGTTTGCACGATCCCATTCCCTTGTCTTGTTTACATGTCTTATGGCCATGTCTTAGAATCATAGAATCATAGAATCAAAGAGTTGGAAGAGACCTCCTGGGCCATCCAGTCCAAGCCCATTCTGCCAAGAAGCAGGAATATTGCATTCAAATCACCCCTGACAGATGGCCATCCAGCCTCTGTTTCAAAGGCTCCAAAGAAGGAGCCTCCACCACACTCCGGGGCAGAGAGTTCCTTTTCTTGCGTATTAGGTGGAAAAGAGTATTTCTCCTTGGAATTAGGTGGAAAAGAGTAGTAGAGTTATGTGTCATCTGCGTAGAGGTGGCACCTAACTCCAAAACTCCGGATGACCTCTCCCAGCAGTTTCATGTAGATGTTAAAAAGCATGGGAGAAAGAATAGAGCCTTGCGGGACCCCACAGGTCAAGGGCCAGGGGTCCGAGCAGGCGTCTCCCAGCTTCACCAACTGGGATCGACCCTCCAGGAAACATTTCCTTTAAGACAGGACGTGCAACCTTTGCCCAGCAGGAAGCCAGGGGCCCCAAGGAGAAGTTCTCAGAGGTTTTCCACCACAAATGACCTTTAGATGGCTTGTGAAGTACAACAAAGTCTTTTATTAATGAACAATCAAACAGAAACTTCTCTTGTCTTCAGAAAGTTAAACAAACGATTCCAGGCTTTTATGCAACTGGTAGCTTCCTAAACTTGCCCACGAAGGACAGGCAACTGTCTTCAATAATCTGGTCCAAGAAGATCAAATACACTTATTCTACGGAACTAAAGGAGAATTAGTATAAGCAGAGGCTGGATGGCCATCTGTCAGGGGTGATTTGAATGCAATATTCCTGCTTCTTGGCAGGGGGTTGGACTGGATGGCCCATGAGGTCTCTTCCAACTCTTTGATTCTATGATTCTATGTTCCATAGATAGTACATGACACCCCAGAAGCTAGGACTCATGTACAAAAATACCAACAACAAATGCTGGAAGTGCGAAGAGCAAGTGGGAACATTCTTTCATCAATGGTGGACCTGTCCTATAGCTCAATCTTTTTGGAAAAAGATAAATGAAGCCTGCGAGATGATACTAAAAATAAAGATACAGAAAAAATCGGAATACTACCTGCTGGGAATTTTCGAGGAAGAATGGGAATTAGAGACAAACAGCGATATTCTACTATCTAACGGCGGCAGTGAGAATAGTGTTCGCTAGATATTGGAAATCGAGCCAAGCTCCAACAAGAGAAGAATGGCTAGAAAAAGTATATGAAATAAGACAAATGGACCTTTTGACCTATGCGTTGAAAGACTCGCATGGACGCCCACTAAAGAGAACTGATTGGAAGCCTTTTGACGAATTCATGGGAAAGAAGCAGCTTTAGAGAGAGATGAGAAGAATCGGAAAGGAAATTAAAAATAGGAACAGAAGGGAGAAACCACATGAAGAATCCTTTTAAGAAACCTAAAAAGTTAAAGACGTGGAGAAAGAAGACACGGAAGTCAAAACTCCCCCCATATGGTCACCTCCCCCCCCACCTCTCCCTTAATACCCAGACCCACCCCATTTACCCTAAACTTGTTCCTGCATGCCCCCCAGTCTTAGTGTTCCCCAATAGGGTCTTCCCCATCCCCAAACCCTTCTTCTTGCTCTTCCCTTCCCCTCTTTCCTTCCCTAGCCTTGCCATAATCACACCCCGCTGTTTTAGAATGTATAACTCTTTTCCTTACATTTTGTATACATTGAAATATACTTAATAAAACTATATTAAAAAAATAACTTCTTCTTTACTTTAAATGGAAAACCCCCTTTTCAACTTCTCCCAGGCTGACTGTAATCTAACCCTTACTGATGTGGGCTCCGCTACCGGGTCGAACTGCTTCTCGAACGCCAAGTGGACCTACCAGTAAAGGCTTAGATGTTCTCCAGCTGGAGTTCTTTGGTCTTTAGGGCTGTTTCCCTGGAAATCTTTGGAGACTCTTAAGACTGTTTCCCCCCGGAAAGTCGTAAGGGTTGAAGCTTTTGTACAGGGGAAGCTTGCACACGTCCTGTACATTAGCTCTCCTTGCTGAGACTAACTAAAAATACCTCCCTTCCCTTCCCAATTGCCCTGAGCAAGGGGCGGGACCAAACTTAACGATGATGGACAGGTGACTTGCCCTATGACTGCAACCAAAAGAAGCCACCTATCTGCAGAGTCCCTGAAACCCAGGGCTGCAAGCAAACATTTAATACAAAGCAAATAAATTTGGAGCTCCTAGTACAGCTGTACCAGAACAGTCACCACAGGTCATTGGGCGTTGGTCTGAGTTTTAAACTGTTGTTTATTATTTCCAATGAATCATCTGAGCAACGGTGTTATGCCTCTGCTTATGTTATTATTGTTATTGTTATTGTTGTTGTTATTATTATTATTATTATTATTATTATTATTATTATTTCCAATGAATCATCTGGTGTTATGCCTCTGCTTATGTTATTATTGTTATTATTATTATTATTATTATTATTATTATTATTATTTCCAATGAATCATCTGAGCAATGGTGTTGTGCCTCTGCTTGTAGTCTGTCTGCGCGATCTTCTTGCAGCAGCTGAGGATGGGATCTATAGTTTCATCTGCTTCCTTGCAGAGTTTACATATTATTACTACTACTACTACTACTACTACTACTACTACTACAACATCAAACCTTTGATGTGGTTTTCTTTTGTTTTCTTGCATACTGAAAATATATTCCTTTGCATGTTAAAAGAGGGTGCTGTGATCCAATCATTAAGTAAGCTTTGAAACTCTGCCTGTTGTATGTATTGTCGAAGGCTTTCATGGCTGGAATCACTAGGTTCTTGTGGGTTTTTTCGGGCTATAGGGCCATGTTCTGCCTGTTCTGTTCTCTGTTTCAGATAGTAAGCTATCCTCTGGCCCATCTGTTGTGTTTTTTACTCTGCTAATGTTGTGCTTTAAGTGGAAGGTCAAACTGATTCAAATGGATTAGTTTATACTTTGGTCACACGTCTTTTAGCACGAACATTTCCAACAGGCATCCTTTCCCCCCTCTGAAGGGCCCCTCCCTCCCCTCCTATCCCTTTCCCAAGGTGTGCACCCCCCTACCTTGACACGGAGGGCGGAGGTAGCGACGGTGACGGTCTTCTCGGCCAGGGCCTTGTGCCACGAGGAGCCTTCTTCGGCCACCGCCGAGATGCGCAGCTGCCGGCCTTCGGACAGGACGGGGCCGTAGTGCTCGAAGGGGATCCGCCACGCCAGCTCCTTCTCTGCAGAGAGACCGTGCGGGGAGAGAGCCGTGGGTGAGGGGGAAGGGTCAAGGCAAGGGTCAAGATCATTCTGATCCTCTTCCCTTGACCTTCTCTGTGTCCGGAAGAACCAGTCAAGGGTCACGGTTAGTGCAAGGGTCAAGGACAGGGCAAGGTCATCCCTCCCCCACTCCTGACCTTCTCTGAGGCTGAAGTGGTGGGGATGGAAGGGCCAGATCAAGGGTCAGGGATGGGGTCAAGGTCATCCCCCTTCACCAAGGTGGTAGTAGGAGGGATGGAAGGGCTGGGCCAAGAGTAAGGGGCAGTGCAAGGGTCAAGGACCAGGGCAAAAACAGGTCAAGGGTCAGGGCTGGGGTCAAGGTCATCCCAGCCCCTTCCCTTGCCCTTATCCAAGGCAAAGGTGGTGGTGGAAGGGTGGGAGGGCCAGGTCAAGGGTCAAGGACAGGGTCATCCCTCCCCCACTCCTGATCTTCTCTGAGGCTGAGGTGATGGGGATAGAAGGTCCAGGTCAAGGGTCAGGGCTGGGGTCAAGGTCATCCCCTTCTTCTCCAAGGTCAAGGTGGTGGGGGCATGGAAGTGCCAGGTCAAGTGTCAGGGCTGGGGTCAAGGTCATCCCAGCCCCTTCCCTTGCCCTTATCCAAGGCAAAGGTGGTGGTGGGAGGGTGGGAGGGCCAGGTCAAGGGTCAAGGACAGGGTCATCCCTCCCTCACTCCTGATCTTCTCTGAGGCTGAGGATATGGGGACAGAAGGGTCAGGTCAAGGGTCAGGGCTGGGGTCAAGGTCATCCCAGCCCCTTCCCTTGCCCTTATCCAAGGCAAAGGTGGTGGTGGAAGGGTGGGAGGGCCAGGTCAAGGGTCAAGGACAGGGTCATCCCTCCCCCACTCCTGATCTTCTCTGAGGCTGAGTGATGGGGACAGAAGGGCCAGGTCAAGGGTCAGGGCTGGGGTCAAGGTCATCCTCTTCTTCTCCGAAGTCAAGGTGGTGGGGGGATGGAAGGGCCAGGTCAAGGGTCAGGAACCGAGTCAAGGTCATCCCAGCCCCTTCCCTTGCCCTTCTCCAAGGCCAAGGTGGAGGTGGTGGGGATGGAAAGCCAGGTCAAGGGTCAGGGACAGGGTCAAGGTCATCTCTCCCCAACTTCTCATCTTCTCTGAGGCTGAGGTGTTGTGGACAGAAAGGCCAGGCCAAGGGTCAGGGCTGAGGTCAAGGTCATTCCCCGTCTTCTCCAACATCCAACACTGAATGGGGGGGTGATGGAAGGACCAAGTCATGGGTCAGGGCCAGTGCAAGGGTCAAGGACAGGGCTAAGGACAGGGTCAAGGTCATCCCCTTTCTCCTGACCTACTTCAAGGCCATATCTCCCCAACTTCTCATCTTCTCTTAGGCTGAGGTGTTGTGGACAGAAAGGCTACACGAAGGGTCAGGGCTGAGGTCAAGGTCATTCCCCGTCTTCTCTAACACTAAATGGGTGGGGGTGATGGAAGGACCAAGTCAAGAGTCAGGGCCAGTGCAAGGGTCAAGGACAGGGCTAAGGACAGGGTCAAGGTCATCCCCTTTCTCCTGATCTTCTTCAATGCCATATCTCCCCAACTTCTCATCTTCTCTGAGGCTGAGGTGTTGTGGACAGAAAGGCCAGGCCAAGGGTCAGGGCTGAGGTCAAGGTCATTCCCCGTCTTCTCCAACATCCCACACTGAGTGGGGGGGATGATGGAAGGACCAAGACAAGGATCAGGGCCAGTCCAAGGGTCATGGACAGGGCTAAGGACAGGGTCAAGGTCATCCCCTTTCTCCTGACCTTCTTCAAGGCCATATCTCCCCAACTTCTCATCTTCTCTGAGGCTGAGGTGTTGTGGACAGAAAGGCCAGGCCAAGGGTCAGGGCTGAGGTCAAGGCCATTCCCCGTCTTCTCCAACACTGACTGGGAGGATGATGGAAGGACCAAGTCAAAGGTCAAGGCCAGTGCAAGGGTCAAGGACAGGGCTAAGGACAGGGTCAAGGTCATCTCCTTTCTCCTGACCTTCTTCAAGGCCATATCTCCCCAACTTCTCATCTTCTCTGAGGCTGAGGTGTTGTGGACAGAAAGGCCAGGCCAAGGGTCAGGGCTGAGGTCAAGGTCATTCCCCGTCTTCTCCAACACTGACTGGGAGGATGATGGAAGGACCAAGTCAAGGGTCAGGGCCAGTGCAAGGGTCAAGGACAGGGCTAAGGACAGGGTCAAGGTCATCCCCTTTCTCCTGGCCTTCTCCAAGGCTGTGGTGGCAGTGGTGAGGACAGAAGGGTCAGGTCAAGACTCAGGGCTAGTGCATGGGTCAAGGGCAGGGTCAGGGTCAAGGTCATCCCCCAAGCCTGACCTTCTCCGGGGCCGAGGGTGAGGTGGCGGCGCTGGAGGGCGCAGGCAGGTCCAGGGTGTCCGTTGTGCCGCAGCGGCTGTGCGGCCATGTTGATGGTGACCTCCTTCCAGGCTTGGTCGCGGTTGCTGACCAGCAGCTTCAGCTCCACATCCTGCCCGACCTGGGGGCTCTGGGCCAAGCGCAGGTGCAGCGCCGTTGCGGCCTTGGAGACGGAGGGGGTGGGCAGGGGCTCTGGGCGGGGCGCCGGACCCCGGGACAAGCTTCTTGCGCGCCGCTCGTGGAGTGCCCTACGAGGAGGCCGGCCCGGACGGTCAACTTCATCCCTTTTCTCCTCCTCTTTTCTCTCTTTCTTGTCTTCCAGGTGCCGCTTCCGCCAGACGGCCTTCTCGAAGACAGCGCGCTCCTCCTTGGAGCCTGCGGGGAGAAAGAAGGAAAAAAGGAAGGAAGGAAGGAAGGAAGGAAGGAAGGAAGGAAGGAAGGAAGGAAGGAAGGAAGGAAGGGCAGAAGGTCTTAAAGCCACAGCCACCCCTTCCAAAGCCCTGTGTGGGTCCTCTTCGAGCACTCAATTAGGATCTACGTTCCAGGTTTGAAGCCTTTTTAGTTCTCAGAACATTTAATGGAGAAGATGCGTTTGTGAGTTTTTTGGGCTGCCTTGCCATGACCCAGCAGCACTCTCTCCTGACGTTTCACCTGCATCTGTGGCTAATGGCATCTTCAGAGGTCTGTTGGAAATGAGGCAAGAGGAGTGTGTATATAGGTAAGGTAAAGGTTTTCCCCTGACATTAAGTCCAGTCGTGTCCGACTCTGGGGTGTGGTGCTCATCTCCATTTCTAAGCCGAAGAACCAGCGTTGTCTGTAGACATCTCCAAGGTCATGTGGCCGGCATGACTGCATGGAACACCATTACCTTCCTGCCAGAGCGGTACCTATTGATCTACTCACATTTGCATGTTTTCGAACTGCTAGGTTGGCAGAAGCTGGGGCTGACAGCAGAAGCTCATGCCGCTCCCCAGAATTGAACCTGCGACCTTTCAGTCAACAAGCTCAGTAGCTCAGTGCTTTAACCGGCTGTGCCGCTGGGGGCTCCTAAGTGTATATATACCTATAGAATAATATCCAGGTTGGGAGAAAGAACCCTTGTCTGTTTGAAGCCAGTGTGAATGTTGCAATTAGCAAAACAGAAAGGAGGAAACTATGAAAATGAAGAAAATCTGGTTTCCGGCATTAAAAAACACCAGAATCAAGACAATAAATAATGAACACCACTCAGAAACAAGAAAAATCCAGACAGCAAAGCATCAAGGGCCAAACAGAGGATGCCTCCAGGCAACAGCGGCCAAGCTGCCTCTATGCAGATACCTTCACTGACTGGCTTTGCAGCTACATGGCTACTCTATGCTATCCAAGCTTGCCAATTGCAACATTCACATTTGCTTCCAACAAATAAGTGTTCTTTCTCCCACCCTGGACACTATTCCACAGGTATATATACACTCCACTTGCCTCATATCCAGCAGAACCTCTGAGGATGCCATCAGCCACAGATGCAGGCAAAACAGAATTTAGAACCACGGATTGCACATGCCCAGTGGACATGTCCCAGCAGCATTCTCTCCTGACATTTCACCTGCACCTGTGGCCGGCATCTTCAGAGGTTGTGACACAAGTGGAGCATATATATATATATCTGTGGGTATATATCATGGCTACGCAATGGTATCCAAGCTCGCCAATGGCAACATTCTCACTTGCTTCCCACCCTGGACACTGCCTAGAACCCTTGTCTGCTTGAAGCCAGGTTGAATGTTGCAGTTGGCAAGCTTGGATAGCATGGAGGAGCCCCTTCCCCACGCGGGGCATTCTTCCACGGAGACACTCCACTTGCCGCATTTCCAAGAGACCTCTCAACCAACCTCTGAGGAGGCCTGCCACAGAGGCGGGCGAAACGTCAGGAGAGGATGCTGCTGGGGGGCGGGAGGGCGTGCGTGGGTGCGTGGGAGGCGTGGGACCTGCGTGGGGCTGACCTTCCTTGGGCTTGTAGGCGGCGGTGATGTCCTGGTCGGCGTCGGAGCCGAGGGCCTTGGTGCAGATGCGGAGCCCGACGGCGCCGGTGTCCACCTGGATGCGCTCGCGGTGGGCGCCGTGGAGCATCCACACCACGCGGTCCGCGTTGACCATGGAGAAGACGAAGGGCGTGTCGAAGGGCAAGGACAGCTCCCCCTCCCGCACCGCACGCACCGAGGCCGGACCGCAGCAGAACAGACCTAAATGGGGGGGGGGGGAGGGGGAGAAAAGGGGGGTGAGGCCACGCCCACACCCACGACGGGAGGGGGGAGGGGGCCAGGGGGGAGGGACTCACCTTTGCTGCGCTCCTGCGGGGTGGAGTCCACCACCTGCCAGCCCCCGTAGCCCGGAGGGAGGTCCTTCCGCGCCATCCAGCACTCGTTCCACACGTGGAAGTTCCTGAGGAGGAAGGAAAAGGAAGGAAAGGAAGGAAAAGGAAAGAAAAGGGAGGGAGGAGGGAGGAAGGAAGAGGAAAGTAGGAAGGAAAGAAGGAAGTGAGGAAAGAAGGATGGAAGGTAAGAAGGAAGGAAGCAAGGAAGGAAGTGAGAAAGGAAGGCAGAGAGGAAAGAAGGAAGCAAGTATAAAAGCAAGGAAGTGAGGGAGAAAAGTAAGGAGGAAAGAAGGAAGCGAGGAAGGAAGTGAGAAAGAAAGGCAGGAAGAAGGAAAAGGTAGGAAGGAGGGAATAGGAAGGAAGAAAGGTAGGAAAGAAGGAAGGAAAGAAGGATGGAAGGAAGGAGGAAAGGAAGGAAGAAGAGGAAGAAGGAAGGAAGAAGAGAAGGGAAAGTAAGGGAGGATGGAAAAGATAGGGGAAGGAAGAAGGAAAAGGGAGAGAAGGAAAGAAGGAAGGAAGAAGCAAAGAAGGAGAGCAGGGAAAACGGAAGGAGAGAAGGAAGGATGGAAGAAGAAAAATGAAGAAAGAAGGAGAAGGAAAGAGGAAGCAATAAGGGAAGGAGGAAGGAAGAAGAAGGAAGGAAGGAAGGAAGAGTAAGAAAGGATAGAAAAGGAAGGAAGGAAGAGGAAGGGGAAGGAAGAAGGAAAGGAAGGAAGGAGAGAAGAAAAGAAAAAAGCAAAGAAGGAGAGAAGGAAAAACAGAAGGAGAGAAGGAAGGATGGAAGAAGAAAAAGGAAGGAAGGAAGAGAAGGAATAAGGGTAGGCAGGAGGAAGGAAGAAGGAGAAGGAAGGAAGGAGAGAAGAAAAGAAAAAAGCAAAGAAGGAGAGAAGGAAAAACAGAAGGAGAGAAGGAAGGATGGAAGAAGAAAAAGGAAGGAAGGAAGAGAAGGAATAAGGGTAGGCAGGAGGAAGGAAGAAGGAGAAGGAAGGAAGGAGAGAAGAAAAGAAAAAAGCAAAGAAGGAGAGAAGGAAAAACGGAAGGAGAGAAAGAAGGATGGAAGAGGAAAAGGAAGGAAGAAAAGAGAAAAGGAATTAATGAGAGAAGGAAGGAAGGAAGAGAAGGAAAGGGAGAACGAAAGAGAAGGAATAAGGGAAGGAGGGAGGGAGGGAGGGAGGAGGAAAAGTAAGGAAGGATGGGAAAGGAAGGGAGAAAGAAAGAGAAGGAAGGAAAGAGAGAGAAAAGGCAGTAATGAGGGAAGAAAGAAGGAAGCAAAGAAGGAAGGGAGGGACCCCGAAGGAGAGGAGCGGGGTCACCTTTGATAGGGAGGCCCGACCTTGGCGTGGGAAGGGGCGCCCAAAGTCCATCCATCCCAACCCCCCCCCGCCGAGCCCCCCCCCCCCCCGACAGATGGCCATCCACCCACCCTCCCGCCCACCCACCAGATGCAGTCGGTGTCCCTGCTCTCCATGAGGCGGCCCTTCTCGTCGTAGCAGACGTCGATGACCAGGTTGCCGTCCTTCTCGTGGCCGGACTCGAAGTTGGTCACCACGCGGGTGGGCACCCCCAGGCAGCGCATCACTACGGAGGAAGAGGAGGAGGAGGAGGGGGAGAAGGGAGCCCCGCTTTTCATGGAAGTCTAGGTTGGAAGGGACCTCCAAAGGCCATCCAGTCGACAGTGAAGGAAGGCACCCCCGAAGCACCCCCCACAGATGTCCTTCCTCCCCTTCCCGCCCCTCAGGAGGTCAACAGGGATCATAGTCTGAAAGGGACCTCTAAAGGCCATCTAGTCCAACCCCCTTTGAAAATGCAGGAAGGCACCCCCGACAGATGTCCTTCTTCCCTCTTCCTTCCATCCGCTGCTGTCGGGGGAGGGTCCCAGGGTGTGTGGGCAGTGGGCACCCCGAGACCACCTAGACATTTCCTCCCCCAGTATAGTCCCTTCCTTTCCCACTTCCTGATGCGAAGAGCTGTTCAGCTTTGAGTCTCCTTCGGGAGAGATAAATAGATAAATATAATAATAATAATAATAATAATAATAATAATAATAATAATAATTTTGAGGCTTTCAAGCAGAGGTTGGGTGGCCACCTGTCAGGGGTTCTTTGACTGTGTATTCCTGCCTGGCAGAATAAAGGAGAAGTGGGCACCCCTGAGGCCATCTAGACCAGGCCTGGGCAAACTTTCTAACTTGGCGGCCACATGCTAGCAGGACTGGCTTCCTGGTGATGGAAGGAAGGAAGGAAGGAAGGAAGGAAGGGAAGAAGGGAAGAGAAGGAAGGAAAGGGGAGGAAAGGGAGGAAGGGAAGGAGAAAGAGATAGGGGGGAAAGGAGGGAGGAAATAGGAAATGACGGAAAAAACAAAAGGGAAGGAGGAAGGACAAAGGGAGGGAGAGAATGAAGAGAGAAAGAGGGAGGGAGCAAAGAGAGAAGGAAGGGAAGACAAAAGGGAATGAAGGAAGGAGAAAGAGGGAGAGAGGAAAGGAGTTAGGAAAGTATGGAAGGGAAGGAGGGAAGGAAGAAAGGGAATGGAGGGAGGAGAAAGAGGGAGGAAAGAGAAGGAAGGAAGAGGAAAGGGTGGAAGGAGAAAGAGGGAGAGAGGAAAGGAATGACGAAAGCGTGGAAGGGATAGATGGAAGGAAGGAAGAAAAAAAGAAAAAGAGAAGGAAGGAAGGACGAAATGGAGAGAGGGAGAAAGAGGGAGAGAAGGAAGGGAAGGAAGAAGGAAAGAGAGGAAGGAAGGAGGAAAGGGTGGAAGAGAAAGAGGGAGAGAGGAAAGGAATGACGAAGTTTGGAAGGGAAGGATGGAACGTAGGAAGGAGGAAAGAAAGAGAGAAGGAAGCAAGGACAAAAGGGAGAAAGGGAATGGAGGGGGGAGAAAGAGGGAGGGAAAGGAGGGAAGGAGGAAGGAAAGAGAGGAAGGAAGGAAAGAGGAAATGGCGGAAGGGAAGGAGAATGAAGGAGGGGGGAGGAAATAGGAAAAGATGGAAAAGACAAAAGGGAGGAAGGGAATGGAGAGAGAAAGAGGGAGGGAGGAAAGAGAGAAGGAAGGAAAGACAAAAGGGAATGAAGGAAGGAGGAAGAGGGAGAGAGGGAAGGAATGACGAAAATGTGGAAGGGAAGGAAGGAGGAAAGAAAGAGAGAAGGAAGGAAGGAAGGACGAAAGAGAGGGAGAGAAGGAGAAAGAGGGAGAGAGGGAAGGAGGGAGGAAATAGGAAAAGACAGAGAAGACAAAAGGGAAGTAAGGAAGGAGAAAGAGGAGAGAGGGAAGGAGTGATGGAAGCGTGGAAGGGAAGGATGGAAGGAGGAAAGAAAGGATAAAGGAAGAAGGGAATGGAGGGAGGGAGAAAGAGGGAGGAGGAGGAAGGAAAGAGAGAAGAAGGAAGAGAAAGGGAAGGAGAAAGAGAGAGAGGGAGGGAAAGAGGGAGGAAATAGGAAAACACAGAAAAGACAAAAGGGAAGGAAGGACAAAAGGGAATGAAGGGAGGATAAAGAGGAGAGAGGGAAGAAATGAGGAAAGTATGGAAGGGAAGGAAGGAGGGAAGGAAGGAAGGCGGAAAGAAAGAGAGAAGGAAGGAAGGAAGGATGAAAGGGAGGAAGGGAAGGAGAAAGAGAGAGAGGGAAAGAGGGAGGAAATAGGAAAAGACAGAAAAGACAAAAGGGAAGGAAGGACAAAAGGGAATGAAGGGAGGATAAAAAGGAGAGAGGGAAGGAATGAGGAAAGTGTGGAAGGGAAGGATGGAAGGAAGGAAGGAAGGAAGGAAGGAAGGAAGAAAGAGAGAAGGAAGGAAGAAACAGAGAAAGGGAATGGAGGGAGGCAGAAAGAGGGAGGGAAGGAGGAAGGAAAGAGAGAAGGAAGGAAGGACGAAAGGGTGAAGAGAATGAGAAAGAGAGGGGGGAAGGAGGGAGGAAATAGGAGAAGACAGAAAAGACAAAAGGGAATGAAGGAAGGAGAAAGAGGAGAGAGGGAAGGAATGAGGAAAGTGTGGAAGGGAAGGGGAGGAAAGAAAGAGAGAAGGAAGGAAGAAACAGAGAAAGGGAATGGAGGGAGGCAGAAAGAGGGAGGGAAGGAGGAAGGAAAGAGAGAAGGAAGGAAGGACGAAAGGGGGAAGAGAATGAGAAAGAGAGGGGGGAAGGAGGGAGGAAATAGGAAAAGACAGAAAAGACAAAAGGGAATGAAGGAAGGAGAAAGAGGAGAGAGGGAAGGAATGAGGAAAGTGTGGAAGGGAAGGGTGGAAGGAAAGAAGGAGGAAAGAAAGAGAAAAGGAAAAGAGAAAAGGAAGGACGCCGGAGGAGACCAGCATTTGCTGTTTGTTGGGAGGAGGGTCCCAGGGTGTTTGGGGGAAGTGGGCGCCCCTGAGGCCATCTAGACCCTCCCTCATTCCCATTCCCCTTCCCCTTCCCTTCCCCACCTGTGCAGAGGACTCCGGCGAAGACCCAGCACTGTCCGTAGCGGACGGGCCTCCCCCCGGCGCGCGCCCACTCGCGGAGGATGGCCACGCTCCCGGTCCAGGCCGAGGGCCGCGTGCCCTGCGTGTAGTCCTCGCTCCAGTTGCCCAGCACCACCCCGCCGTCGTCGTCGCTGTTGATCTGCCAGGAGTAGATAGAGAAAGAGAGAGCATAGGGGCGGGTGGGAGACCCTCCAAACCCCCCACGCCACCCCCCACGCCACCCCACTGACGGACTGACCATGGCGCTGAGGACGCGGCTGACGTAGACGGCGGAGCGGCGGAAGGCGGCGTCCTCGGCCGGGTCCTTCAAGGAGTTGAGGCTCCGGTCCAACACTTTCAGGCAGATGCCCAGGATGCCCTCCTCGAACTGGGCACCAAGGAAGGAAGGAAGGAAGGAAGGAAGGAAGGAGGGAGGGAAGGAAGGAGGGAGGGAGGGAGGGAGGGAGGAGGGAAGGAAGGAAGGAAGGAAGGAAGGAAGGAAGGAAGGAAGGAAGGAAGGAGGAAAGAAGGAAGGAAGGACAAAATGGTGAGATGGATGGAGGAAGGAAGGAAGGAAAGAAGAAGGGAGGGAGGGAGGGAAGGAAGGAAGGAAGGAAGGAAGGAAGGAAGGAAGGAAGGAAGGAAGGAAGGAGAGGAAGGAAGGAAGGAAGGAAGCCATGGATTGGACTCTCCCAAGGCCACGACCACAAGGTGCAGGTGGACAACAAAGGACAAGAAACATAGGTGACCTCCATGCTCAACCATTATTTTCCCAATAGGATAGTCTTCCAGAGTCAGTATCCTGGCGGTGGGCCCATAGGTGGGTTGTTGTAGGTTTTTTCGGGTTATATGGCCATGTCCTAGTGGCATTCTCTCCTAACGTTTTGCCTGCATCTATGGCAAGCATCCTCAGAGGTAGTGAGGTCTGTTGGAACTAGGAAAATGGGTTTATATATCTGTGGAATGACCAGGGTGGGACAAAGGACTCTTGTCTGCTGGAGCTAGGTGTGAATGTTTCAACTGACCACCTTGATTAGCATTTGATGGCCTGGCAGTGCCTGGGGCGATCTTTTGTTGAGAGGTGATAGATGTGCCTGATGTGCACAACAACAGAGAGGAAACAATCCGGCACATCTAATAACCTCTCAACAAAATATTCTCCCAGGCACTGCCAGGCCATCAAATGAAACATTCACACCTAGCTCCAGCAGACAAGAGTCCTTTCATAGAACCATAGAATCATAGATTTGGAAGAGACCTCCTGGGCCATCCAGTCCAACCCCATTCTGCCAAGAAGCAGGAATATTGCATTCAAATCACCCCTGACAGATGGCCATCCAGCCTCTGTTTAAAAGCTTCCAAAGAAGCTTTTGGAAGCTTCCAACACAGATATATAACCCCTTTTTCCTAGTTCCAACAGACCTCACTACCCTCTGAGGATGCTTGCCATAGATGCAGGCGAAATGTCAGGAGAAAATGCCTCTGGAACATGGCCATACAGCCCGGAAAAACCCACAAGAACCTAGTTCTTCCTAATTGTCGGGAAGGGGGCAAAAGGGAAGCCACCCCCTCTTTTGGGGATCCCCCCTCCCCCTCGGCCTGCCCCACATCCACTCCTAGGCGCCCCTCCCTTCCCTTCCCTTCCCTTCCCTTCCCTTCCCTTCCGGCGCTGCCTGCTGGCTTTATGCAAATGCATGCAGATGTATGCAGATGCATGCAGATGTATGCGTGCTCGCCCTTTCCCGGCGGCTCAGCAGCATAATATTTTGGGGCGCCTCCCCAAGAACGCCCGCCATTAGGCATGGAGGAATCCGGGCAGAAATGGGCCGGAAAGCCCCGCCCGCCCCACCGCCAGGCTTGCCCGGCTTGCCTTCCTTCCTTCCTTATTTATTTGGGAGGAGAGACATGGATATAGCTCTGTATTCTAATATTTACATGGTGTAGGCTTTTGTATTGTTAGTACAAAAAAGAAAACTGTCTATTTGGGGGGGGGGGTTCCCCAATAGACAGTTTTCTTTTCTGCAAGGACACCTGGATGTGTTATCATCCTCTGAGAGGCTTCTCTCATGACCCCGCATGGGAAGCTGGAGCTGACAGACTGGAGCTCAAGGCATCCCCCAGATTGGAACCCTGACCTTTCGGTCAGCAGTCCTGCCGGCACAAGGGTTTAACCCATTGCACCACCTGGGATTGGTGGAGGGGGGGGGGGCTGGCAGGCTCCTATTGGTCTAGCATCATGGGGGTGGGGAGGGGGGAGTGCCTAATTATGATGATCAGAGTGAACAGAGGGCCAAGAAGGCAGTTCCATCTTGTCTCCTGCACTGTGTATATAATATAATGTAATGTAATGTAATGTAACTGCCAACCTAGCAGTTCGAAAACATGCAAATGTGAGTAGATCAATAGGTACCGCTCCGGCGGGAAGGTAACGGCGCTCCATGCAGTCATGCCGGCCACATGACCTTGGAGGTGTCTACGGACAGCGCTGGCTCTTCGGCTTAGAAATGGAGATGAGCACCACACCCCAGAGTCAGACATGACTGGACTTAATGTCAGGGGACTACCTTTACCTTAATGTAATGTAATATGATATAATATAATATAATATAATATAATATTATATTATATTATATTATATTATATTATATTATATTATATTATATTATATTATAATATAATATAATATAATATAATATAATATATTGTATATCCATATAATATTGATAATCAAGGAATCCAGGAACCTGAAAGGCACTGCAGACTACTTCAACCAGAGAAGTCAGCCCTAGCAGAGCACCTGATGAACCAGCCTGGACACAGCATATTATTTGAGAACACAGAAATGCTGGACCACTCCAACAACCACCATGTCAGGCTACACAGAGAAGCCATTGAAATCCACAAGAAGCATGTGGACAATTTCAACAGAAAGGAGGAAACCATGAAAATGAACAAAATCTGGCTACCAGTATTAAAAAACTCTAAAATTACAACAGCACAATAACAGAGAGGAAACAAACAAGGACATCTAATCACCTCTCAACAAAAGATTCCCCCAGGCACTGTCAGGCCATCAAATGCTAATCAAGTTATTGTCGAAGGCTTTCATGGCTGGAATCACTAGGTTCTTGTGGGTTTTTTCGGGCTATAGAGCCATGTTCTAGAGGCATTTCTCCTGACGTTTCGCCTGCATCTATGGCAAGCATCCTCAGAGTTGGTTAGACCTCAACTCTGAGGATGCTTGCCATAGATGCAGGCGAAACGTCAGGAGAAATGCCTCTAGAACATGGCTCTATAGCCCGAAAAAACCCACAAGAACCTTGCTAATCAAGTTGGTCAGTTGAAACATTCCCACCTAGCTCCAGCAGACAAGAGTCCTTTGTCCCACCCTGGTCATTATTCCACAGATATATAAACCCATTTTCCTAGTTCCAACAGACCTCACTACCCTGAGGATGCTTGCCATAGATACAGGCGAAACGTCAGGAGAGAATGCCTCTAAAACATGGCCATATAGCCCGAAAAAATCCACAAGAACCTAGTGATTCCAGCCATGAAAGCCTTTGACAATATTGATAATGTTATAATGTTATTTATTTATTATTTATTTACTGCGCTTATATACCGCAATTCTCAGCCCAATATACTACTACTACTAATAAAATTATTTCATAATTATATATTTTTTATATTAAATGTAATAGTACTAATAATATTACAGAATAATGTTATAGTACAATGCCTATAATATAATATAATATATTGTATATCCATATAATATTGATAATGTTATAATGTAATACAATATACTACTACTACTAATAAAATGATATTATAATTATATATACATATATTTTATATTAAATGTAATATTACTAATAATATTACGGTATAATGTTATAGTACAATGCATATAATATAATATAATATATTGTATATCCATATAATATTGATAATGTTATAATGTAATACAATATACTACTACTACTAATAAAATGATATTATAATTATATATACATATATATTATATTAAATGTAATATTACTAATAATATTACGGTATAATGTTATAGTACAATGCCTATAATATAATATAATATATTGTATATCCATATAATATTGATAATGTTATAATGTAATACAATATACTACTACTAATAATAAAATGATATTATAATAATATATACATATATATTATATTAAATGTAATATTACTAATAATATTACGGTATAATGTTATAGTACAATGCCTATAATATAATATAATATATTGTATATCCATATAATATTGATAATGTTATAATGTAATACAATATACTACTACTAATAATAAAATGATATTATAATAATATATACATATATATTATATTAAATGTAATATTACTAATAATATTACGGTATAATGTTATAGTACAATGCCTATAATATAATATAATATATTGTATATCCATATAATATTGATAATGTTATAATATAATACAATATACTACTACTAATAATAAAATGATATTATAATAATATATACATATATATTATATTAAATGTAATATTACTAATAATATTACGGTATAATGTTATAGTACAATGCATATAATATAATATAATATATTGTATATCCATATAATATTGATAATGTTATAATGTAATACAATATACTACTACTAATAATAAAATGATATTATAATAATATATACATATATATTATATTAAATGTAATATTACTAATAATATTACGGTATAATGTTATAGTACAATGCCTATAATATAATATAATATATTGTATATCCATATAATATTGATAATGTTATAATATAATACAATATACTACTACTAATAATAAAATGATATTATAATAATATATACATATATATTATATTAAATGTAATATTACTAATAATATTACGGTATAATGTTATAGTACAATGCATATAATATAATATAATATATTGTATATCCATATAATATTGATAATGTTATAATGTAATACAATATACTACTACTAATAATAAAATGATATTATAATAATATATACATATATATTATATTAAATGTAATATTACTAATAATATTACGGTATAATGTTATAGTACAATGCCTATAATATAATATAATATATTGTATATCCATATAATATTGATAATGTTATAATATAATACAATATACTACTACTATGAATAAAATGATATTATAATTATATATTTTATATTATGTAATATTACTAATAATATTACAATATAATGGTACAGTACAATACAGTAATATATAATACTGATATTGTACTATGCTAATAATATAATATATATATTATATATATATGTATAATATAATTATTTATATATTTATAAATATATCATATATATATAATATAAAAAATATATCTGAGTCCCAATAGTAATATCATATCATATCATATCAATATTATATATATATATATATATATATATATATATATATATATATATAATATTTATATTTATATATTTATAAATATATAATATAATATAATAATAATATATCTGAGTCCCCTTTGAGTTAGAAGGGCGGCATATAAATGTCATAAATAAATACATTAAAATAAATATATCTTAATAATTACATGCTATAGTATGAAATGTCAAATTCTATTAATTGTATTTTGTGTCAGGAGTGACTTGAGAAACTGCAAGTCGCTTCTGGTGTGAGAAGAAGCGAGGAAGAAAGTGAAATAATAATGATGATAATTATTATTATGGTAATAATCATAATAACACGGCATTGTATTATTATTATTATATTATCACCACCACCACCATCATTATCATTATAATCATTTGAAATAAATTATGTTCCTGATTTGAAAGTGTTATTTCCTGTTTAATTGTGAGGTCATTACTTGGAAAGTAGTAGTTCGACTCCTGCCACAAAAGTAGGTTGGATGGGTTGAGACTCCCTGATGAGATCAATATTCATTGAAAATTACTGCAAAATATGCTGCTGCTGCAGGATGTCCCTCCCTCCGACAGAGACAAAGTTTGGGCATGTTCCAGAAGCATTCTCTCCTGACCTTTCGCCCACATCTATGGCAAGCATCCTCAAAGGTTGAGGAGTCTCATGGCAACCAGGCAAGTGGGGTTTATATATCTTTGGAATGATATCCAGAATGGGAGAAAGAACTTGTGTGTTTGAGGCAAGTGTGGACACCTTGATTACCATTGTATAGCCTTGCAGCTTCAAAGCCTGGCTGCTTCCTGCCTGCAAATCAAGGTGTCCAATGGCAACATTCACACTTGCCTCCAACAGAGAGTTCTTTTTCTCACTCTGGACATCATTCTAAAGATATATAAACCTCACTTGTCTAGTTTCCAACAGACCTCACAATCTCTGGGTTGTGAGTTTTCTGGGCTGTAAGGCTTCATTCCAGCAGCATTCTCTCCTGATGTTTTGCCCACATCTATGGCAGGCACCCTCGATGGGCAGAATGTCAAAATGCTGCTGGAACATGGCCATACAGCCCGGAAAACGCACAGCAACCCAATGATTCTGACCATGAAAGCCTTTGACAACACGAAGTTTGGGCAGTATCATAGAATCATAGAATCCTAGAATCCTAGAGTTGGAAGAGACCTCCTGGGCCATCTAGTCCAACCCCATTCTGCCAAGAAGCAGGAATATTGCATTCAAAGCACCCCTGACAGCTGGCCATCCAGCCTCTGTTTCAAAGCCTCCAAAGAAGGAGCCTCCACCACACTACGGGGCAGAGAGTTCCACTGTTGAACGGCTCTCACAGCCAGGAAGTTCTTCCTCATGTCCAGATGGAATCTCCTCTCTTGTAGTTTGAAGCCATTGTTCCGCGTCCTAGTCTCCAAGGAAGCAGAAAACAAGCTTTCACCCTCCTCCCTGTGGCTTCCTCTCACATATTTATACATGGCTATCATATCTCCTCTCAGCCTTCTCTTCTGCAGGCCAAACATGCCCAGCTCCTTAAGCTGCTCCTCATAGAGCTTGTTCTCCAGACCCTTGATCATTTGAGTCACCCTCCTCTGGACACATTCCAGCTTGTCAACATCTCTCTTCAATTGTGGTGCCCAGAAAGGAGATTCCATCTGAACATGAGAAACTTCCTGACTGTGAGAGCTGTTCAGCAGTGGAACTCTCCGCCCTGGAGTGTGATGGAGGCTCCTTCTTTGGAAGCTTTTAAACAGAGCCTGGATGGCCATCTGTCGGGGGTTCTTTGAATGCAATTTTCCTGCTTTTTGGCAGAATGGGGTTGGACTGGATGGCCCATGAGGTCTCTTCCAACTCTAGGATTCTATGAGTCTATCCTTTTTACCTTCCTTAGAAGAGAGCTTAGTAAACTAGTGAGCTCCAAGAAGATGTAGCAATGGACTCTCTCTCTGTAAAGGGATGAGGTAACTTCCTCTTTAAAAGTATTTTTAGTGCCCTGGCTTGTTGGTCATGTGGTCATTCCCCATTGTTGCTCTCTCTCTTTGCCTTTGTCTTCCTTACAGTGAGGATGCATTTTGCCTTTTTCCAGGCAAAATGTAGCTGCATGTATACTTTTGCGTAACTTCCTCTTTAAAGGTATCTTAGTGCCCTGGCTTGTTGGCCATGTGGTCATTCTCCATTGTTGCTCTCTCTCTCTCTCTCTTGCCTTTGTCTTCCTTACAGTGAGGACGCATTTTGCCTTTTTCCAGGCAAAATGTAGCTGCATGTATACTTTTGCGTAACTTCCTCTTTAAAGGTATCTTAGTGCCCTGGCTTGTTGGCCATGTGGTCATTCTCCATTGTTGCTCTCTCTCTCTCTCTCTCTCTCTCTCTCTCTGCCTTTGTCTTCCTTACAGTGAGGATGCATTTTGCCTTTTTCCAGGCAAAATGTAGCTGCATGTATACTTTTGCGTAACTTCCTCTTTAAAGGTATCTTAGTGCCCTGGCTTGTTGGCCATGTGGTCATTCTCCATTGTTGCTCTCTCTCTCTCTCTCTTTGCCTTTGTCTTCCTTACAGTGAGAACGCATTTTGCCTTTCTCTAGGCAAAATGTAGCTGCATGGATATTTGCAGCTATGTTTTTGTCCCCTGACATTAAGTCCAGTCGTGTCTGACTCTGGTGAGTGGTGCTCATCTCCATTTCGAAGCCAAAGATCCTCCAAGGTCATGTGGCCAGCATGACTGCATGGAGCGCCATTGCTATTGTTAGCTGAGAGGAGACATGACGAGGCCCATGTATACATATGTGAGAGGAAATCCTAGGGAGGAAGGAGCAGGTTTGTTTTCTGCTGCCCTGGAGACTAGGATGCGAGGGAGGAGTGGCTTCAAACTACAGGAAAGGAAGGAGATTCCACCTGAACACGAGGAAGAACTGACTGTGAGACAGAGTTGTTCAGCAGTGGAACTCTCTGCCCCGGTGGGAGTGTGGTGGAGGTTCCTTCTTTGGAGGCTTTTAAACAGAGGCTAGATGGCCATCTGTCGGGGGGGGGGGGGTGGGGGGCTTGGAATTCTATTTTCCTGCTTCTTGGCAGAATGGTGGTTGGACTTGATTGCCCACCAGGTCTCTTCCAACTCTAGAATTCTATGGTGAGGACTCTGGGGGTCATTCAGTTCCGCAGGCAGGAAGACAAAATTCAAACCTTCCTGACAGATGCCCTGTCAAGCCAATGGACTCCTTCTATGGAGGCTTTTAAACTAAGGCTGGATGGCCATCTGTCGGGGGTGCTTTGAAGGTGATCGTCCTGCTTCTTGGCAGAATGGGGTTGGACTGGATGGCCCACGAGGTCTCTTCCAACTCTAGGATTCTATGAGTCTATGAATTCGTGACTCACCTGTCCAAAGTGCCAAGGTGTAGGGTCGAGCCAGTTCTTGTTTCCTTGGAAGATGATGCCCTCCTCCTCCAGGACGAACTCCCTCCGCTGCTCCTCATTGCCCAGGTAGACCTCATCCTCTAAGTAACAGGGAAGTATAGAGGGTCACTCACTGAGTGGCCCTCCCCTGGTCCCATTTGCCCACCTGCCCAGCCTTTCTTCCACTCACCTGGGCACCAGGCGTTGAAGAGGAGGACGAACTCGCCCAGCCTGTAAGAAGAGGAGCCTCCCTCGGCATCGAGGCGGATCTTGAGTGTGTAGCGCCCCACTGGGGCCTCCGCAGGGGCCGAGACAGACACCTCTGTGGAGTGGGGGCCCACGCTGCGCAGGAAGGCCCCACGCCACACACAGCGGGGGTCTCGCTGGCCCAAGCCCACCAGGAAGACCGCCCGCGTGCCACTCTCCGGGTCCGGTGAAGGGCCTGGCAAAACAAAATCAGGAGCTAGAACTGACCTGGGTGAACTTGGGCCTTCTCTCCAGGTGTTTTGGACTTCAACTCCCACCATTCCTCACAGCCTCAGGCCCCTTCCTATGGGCTGTTTAAGCGGTTGAGGGGGAAAAGGAAGGGGCCTGAGGCCGTGAGGAATGGTGGGAGTTGAAGTCCAAAACACCTGGAGAGAAGGTCCAAGTTGGCCCATTCCTGTTCTCATGCCAGCAGTGGAGAGAATGAGCTTCAGCAATTACAGTTGCTGCTGGCTGAAGTACCTAGCCTAGACTTCAAAACAAGCACACAGAGTGGAAAGGAAAGGGTCTGGGGCTGTTAGGAATGGTGGGAGTTGAAGTCCAAAACACCTGGAAGGAGTCCCAAGTTTGCCATTCCTGTTCTCATGCCAGCAGTAGAGGGAATGAGCTTCAGCAATTACAGCTGCTGCTGGCTGAAGTACCTAGCCTAGCCTTCAAAACAAGCACACAGAGTGGAAAGGAAAGGGTCTGGGGCTGTTAGGAATGGTGGGAGTTGAAGTCCAAAACACCTGGAAGGAGGGCCCAAGTTTGCTCATACCTGTTCTAGTGTCAGCAGTAGGGTGAATGAGCTTCAGCAAAGACAGTTGCTGCTGGCTGAAGTACCTAGCCTTGCCTTCAAAACAAACATGGGGAGGGGAAGGGGGAGGAAAGAGCTTGGGGCTGTTAGGAATGGTGGGAGTTGGAGTCCAAAACACCTGGAAGGAGGTCCCAAGTTGTCCCATGCCTGCTCTCATCCCAGCAGTAGAGGGAATGACCTTCAGCAATCCTGCTGGCTGAAGTAACTAGCCTAGCCTTCAAAACAAACACACAGGGGTAGAAAGGAAAGGGCCTGAATCTATTAGGAATGGTGGGAGTTGGAGTTCAAACACCTGGAGGGAGGGCCAAAGTTGGCCCATGCCTGTTCTCATGCCAGCAGGAGAGTGAATGAGCTTCAGCAATTACAGTTGCTGCTGGCTGAAGTACCTAGCCTAGACTTCAAAACAAGCACACGGGGTGGAAAGGAAAGGGCTTGAGGCTATTAGGAATGGTGGGAGTTGAAGTCCAAAACACCTGGAAGGAGTCCCAAGTTTGCCATTCCTGTTCTCATGCCAGCAGTAGAGGGAATGAGCTTCAGTACCTAGCCTAGCCTTCAAAACAAACACACAGTGGGAAAGGAAAGGGCTTGAGGCTGTGAGGAATGGTGGGAGTTGGAGTCCAAAACACCTGGAGGGAGGGCCCAAGTTGGCCCAGGCCTGGTATAGATCAGAGTGGAAATCAGAACGGCACCTGGACCTCCCTGGTCAAGACCTCCCAAAATAAATAATCACAGGGAAAAGTTGCTAAGACACAAGATGCAACTGCAGCTTGGCATCTTCAGAACCAGCCACAGATGCAGGTGAAATGTTAGGAGAGAATGCTACTAGAACACAATGGCCACACAACCCCAAAAACTCACAGCAACCCAGTTGTTAGACTATTGTTTCCTTTGCGGTTTGGCATCTTCAGAACCAGCCACAGATGAAGGTGAAATGTTAGGAGAGAATGCTACTAGAACACAATGGCCACACAACCCCAAAAACTCACAGCAACCCAGTTGTTAGACTATTGTTTCCTTTGCGGTTTGGCATCTTCAGAACCAGCCACAGATGAAGGTGAAATGTTAGGAGAGAATGCTACTAGAACACAATGGCCACACAACCCCAAAAACTCACAGCAACCCAGTTGTTAGACTATTGTTTCCTTTGCGGTTTGGCATCTTCAGAACCAGCCACAGATGAAGGTGAAATGTTAGGAGAGAATGCTACTAGAACACAATGGCCACACAACCCCAAAAACTCACAGCAACCCAGTTGTTAGACTATTGTTTCCTTTGCGGTTTGGCATCTTCAGAACCAGCCACAGATGCAGGCGAAATGTTAGGAGAGAATACTACTAGAACACAATGGCCACACAACCCCAAAAACTCACAGCAACCCAGTTGTTAGACTATTGTTTCCTTTGCGGTTTGGCATCTTCAGAACCAGCCACAGATGCAGGCGAAATGTTAGGAGAGAATACTACTAGAACACAATGGCCACACAACCCCAAAAACTCACAGCAACCCAGTTGTTAGACTATTGTTTCCTTTGCGGTTTGGCATCTTCAGAACCAGCCACAGATGCAGGCGAAATGTTAGGAGAGAATACTACTAGAACACAATGGCCACACAACCCCAAAAACTCACAGCAATCCAGTTGTTAGACTATTGTTTCCTCCACACAGTTAAAATACACAGATCATTGAAACTCATAGGTGAAAAGGCAGACCAGTGGTCCTCAACCTGTGGGTTGCCAGGTGTATTGGGCTACAACTCCCAGAGGTCCCAGCTGTTAGTATTTCTGGAAGGCCAAAACATCTGGGGAGTCACACAGGTTGAGAACCACTGGATTAAATAGAGCCCTTCTTTGGAAGCCCCCCATGGCCTTGGTGACCTTGATGTAGTCCAGTGGTTCCTAACCTGTGGGCCGCAGACCACCAGTGGGTTGCAAGGAGGAAAATCTGGTCTGTGAGCCTCCTTCCTCTTTTATATTTTATTTTATTATTTCATTTCATTATATTATATTATATTATATTATATTATATTATATTATATTATATTATATTATATTATATTATAATATTATATTATTATTATATTATATTATATTATATTATATTATATTATTATATTATATTATATTATATTATATTATATTATATTATATTATATTATATTATATTATATTATATTATATTATTATATTATATTATATTATATTATATTATATTTTTACTTTGCTTCCACTCCTTCCCTGTTGCTGATCATCCTCACCCCCTTGAATAGACCACATCGGCTCTAGATTATTAAATAGATTATCTAGGTTGCTGTGAGTTTTCCAGGCTGTAAGGCCATGTTCCAGCAGCATTCTCTCCTGACATTCTGCCCATATCTACGGCAGGCATCCTCAGTGAGTGAAACATCAGAATGATGCTGGAACATGGCCATACAACCTGGAAAAGTCACAGCAACCCAATGATTCCGACCATGAAAAAATTCAGACAAAATACAAACTTTGGGCAGTTTAATAAACCTTTCCCATGTCTTTTTAATTAGGGAAATGACACTGAGAACCTAGGGTCAAAAATGGTGTTCTGGAATACTGTGTAAAGTTCTGGGCACCACAATTGAAGGGAGATGATGACTCTAAGCTGGAATGTGACCAGAGGAGGGTGACTAAAATGATCAAGGCTCTGGAGACAAGCCCTATGAGGAGCGGCTTAAGGAGCTGGGCATGTTTAGCCTGAAGAAGAGAAGGCTGAGAGGAGACAAGATAGCCATGTATAAATATGTGAGAGGAAGCCACAGGGAGGAGGGAGCAAGCTTGTTTTCTGCTTCCCTGGAGACTAGGACGCGGAACAATGGCTTCAAACTACAAGAGAGGAGATTCCATCTGAACATGAGGAAGAACTTCCTGACTGTGAAAGCCGTTCAGCAGTGGAACTCTCTGCCCCGGAGTGTGGTGGAGGCTTTTAAAGCAGAGGCTGGATGGCCATTTGTCAGGGGTGATTTGAATGCAATATTCCTGCTTCTTGGCAGAATGGGGTTGGACTGGAGGATGGCCCATGAGGGCTCTTCCAACTCTAGGATTCTGTGAAATATGGTTTTCTGTGGGTGAGCAGATGGCGACTACTGGATGGCATGTGTTCTGTATCAGAAACTAGAGCTGATGTGGTCTATCAAATGCAATTTTCGGAATCGGCACCCCAAATAACTAAACCGAATCTAAAGTTGACCAAAAACTGATTGGTAACCCTTTTGGTACTCATGCTAGAGAGCGGCCATGGTCAAAGTGGTCTCTGGTCAAAGTGGTCTCTGGTCAAAGTGCGCCTTGGTCAAAGTGGTCTCTGGTCAAAGTGGTCTCTGGTCAAAATGTGCCCTGGTCAAAGTGGTCTCTGGTCAAAGTGCACCCTGGTCAAAGTGGTCTCTGGTCAAAGTGCACCCTGGTCAAAGTGGTCTCTGGTCAAAGTGCACCCTGGTCAAAGTGGTCTCTGGTCAAAGTGCACCCTGGTCAAAGTGGTCTCTGGTCAAAGTGCACCCTGGTCAAAGTGGTCTCTGGTCAAATTGTGCCCTGGTCAAAGTGGTCTCTGGTCAAAGTGTGCCCTGGTCAAAGTGGTCTCTGGTCAAAGTGTGCCCTGGTCAAAGTGGTCTCTGGTCAAAGTGTGCCCTGGTCAAAGTGTGCCCTGGTCAAAGTGGTCTCTGGTCAAAGTGGTCTCTGGTCAAAGTGTGCCCTGGTCAAAGTGGTCTCTGGTCAAAGTGCGCCTTGGTCAAAGTGGTCTCTGGTCAAAGTGGTCTCTGGTCAAAATGTGCCCTGGTCAAAGTGGTCTCTGGTCAAAGTGCACCCTGGTCAAAGTGGTCTCTGGTCAAAGTGCACCCTGGTCAAAGTGGTCTCTGGTCAAATGTGCCCTGGTCAAAGTGGTCTCTGGTCAAAGTGCACCCTGGTCAAAGTGGTCTCTGGTCAAAGTGCCCTGGTCAAAGTGGTCCCTGGTCAAAGTGGTCCCTGGTCAAAGTGGTCCCTGGTCAAGTGGTCCCTGGTCAAAGTGGTCCCTGGTCAAGTGGTCCCTGGTCAAAGTGGTCCCTGGTCAAGGTGGCCCCTGGTCAAGTGGTCCCTGGTCAAAGTGGTCCCTGGTCAATGTGGTTCCTGGTCAAAGTGGTCCCTGGTCAAAGTGGTCCCTGGTCAAAGTGGTCCCTGGTCAAAGTGCTCCCTGGTCAAAGTGGTCTCTGGTCAAAGTGGTCCCTGGTCAAAGTGGTCTCTGGTCAAAGTGTGCCCTGGTCAAAGTGGTCTCTGGTCAAAGTGTGCCCTGGTCAAAGTGGTCTCTGGTCAAAGTGTGCCCTGGTCAAAGTGGTCTCTGGTCAAAGTGTGCCCTGGTCAAAGTGGTCTCTGGTCAAAGTGTGCCCTGGTCAAAGTGTGCCCTGGTCAAAGTGGTCCCTGGTCAAAGTGTGCCCTGGTCAAAGTGGTCTCTGGTCAAAGTGGTTCCTGGTCAAAGTGGTCTCTGGTCAAAGTGTGCCCTGGTCAAAGTGGTCTCTGGTCAAAGTGGTCCCTGGTCAAAGTGGTCTCTGGTCAAAGTGGTCCCTGGTCAAAGTGGTCCTTGGTCAAAGTGGTCTCTGGTCAAAGTGGTCCCTGGTCAAAGTGGTCCCTGGTCAAAGTGGTCTCTGGTCAAAGTGGTCCCTGGTCAAAGTGGTCTCTGGTCAAAGTGTGCCCTGGTCAAAGTGGTCTCTGGTCAAAGTGTGCCCTGGTCAAAGTGTGCCCTGGTCAAAGTGGTCCCTGGTCAAAGTGTGCCCTGGTCAAAGTGGTCTCTGGTCAAAGTGGTTCCCTGGTCAAAGTGGTCTCTGGTCAAAGTGTGCCCTGGTCAAAGTGGTCTCTGGTCAAAGTGTGCCCTGGTCAAAGTGGTCTCTGGTCAAAGTGTGCCCTGGTCAAAGTGGTCTCTGGTCAAAGTGGTCTCTGGTCAAAGTGTGCCCTGGTCAAAGTGGTCTCTGGTCAAAGTGGTCTCTGATCAAAGTGCGCCTTGGTCAAAGTGGTCTCTGGTCAAATTGTGCCCTGGTCAAAGTGGTCTCTGGTCAAAAAAAGGTTGGAAACCACTGATCTAGCACCAAGGGGGTCACAGTCCTGGGGAAGCCCCCCTCCTCAATAAGCCTCAGGAGACGGCCTGAAGGGGTCTCCCCCTGGGAGGGGAGCGTGGGGTCCAATGAGGTCAGGGTCCCACTCCCCAACCTGCTTCGGGCCCTTCTTGGCTTGCGAGTCACCTGCCGGCCCCTCCCTCTTGAGGATTGCAGCCCGAGCAAGGAACGCCGGGTGTCATGCTTGTCAATACTTCCGCCTGCAAGGGAGGGACCTGTCACTCCAACCCCCCTGGATTCCAGGATCTCACCTGTCTCGGCCACCAGGTACATGGCGTCCCTGCCGGGCAGGTAGGCCCTGGAGCGGAAGTGGAGGGTGAGGGCGAAGGGCTGTCCGCGCCGGACCACCAGCAGCGCGCCCCCCGCCTCCCCCGTGCGGTGCTCCGCGTGGTTGCGAGCCCCCTCCCAGTCCACGAAGGACAGCTGCAGCCCTGCAAAAGGAACAGCGTTACGAGGGAGGAAGGCAGGGAGGGAGGAAGAGAGGGGGG
>NW_026847438.1:1344001-1357557 GCF_025583915.1 Anolis sagrei ordinatus | reverse complement strand
CAGGCATCCTCAGAGGTTGTGAGGTCTGCTGGAAACTAGGCAAGTGAGGTTTATATATCTGTGGAATAATGTTCACAGTGGGAGAAAGAACTCTTGTCTATTGGAGGTAGGTGTGAATGTTTCAATTGGCCACTTCGATTAGCATTTGATGGCCTGACAGTTTTTAGGTGTGCCCTATTTTGAGAGGTGATTAGGTATTCCTGATTGTTTCTTGTCTGGAGTTCCCCTTTGTTTGAATTCTGTTTTTTTTATTTACGGTTATAATTTTTGAGGTTTTTTAGTACTGGTAGCCAGATTTTGTTCATTTTCATGGTTTCTGTTGCACTCCAGACCAGGAAAGCCCTCTGACTTTAAACACCACACAGCTGAGTAGAAATGCAATCCGTTTATTGAAGATATTTTTTTAAAAGTAGCAATTTAAAAAACCCTTTAAAAGAATAGGTAAATCCAATTAGGTAGAAAGATAAGCCAGAACAGATAGTCCAGGAAATTAGTCCATCAAAGTTCTTTAAAAAAGCAGAAACGTCTATAGCAAAATTCAAGAATTGGAAACATGAATCAAAGGCACTTAACGCATAGATCTATCCAAAGCAAGGCTTCCAAGGGACAGGAAAGATGTCTTGACTTGATTCCAAACGATGCTTCGTCTGACTATAGATCCTGTACTTGACACTTTTATCTCCTAATTATGCTATGTCCCAAGCGGCCAGAAACGGGTTTCGTTTTAGCCTTGAATCCCTTATTGTTCTTTCTTGGAGCCTGGCAGAATGCCTAAGAGACTGGTTTGCTTTTCTATTCTGACTAATAACATCCCATCTATTTACTGGCTCATTGATTTCGGCAGCTGGCCCAGGTGTCGAGCTATTCTCAGGCTCCAAATCATGGGGATTCTCTGGTAGCAATTCAGGGAGCGCACCATCACCCCCAAACCCTTCAGGAACACTCTCATCAGAAAATACACTTTGAACAGGGATCTCCTGGTCATTCTCTGCATCGATATTTATTTATTTATTTATTCAACTTGTATACCGCTACTCCCAATTTGGCTCCTCATCATTGGAAACACCATTACCTACATGAACCTCATTGTCATTCCCAACATCCAAAGTACCCTGATCCTTAAACACAAGCATAGGCTGAACTCCAACGGTTTCTTCCTTTCTGTTGAAATTGTCCACCTGCTTCAGGTGGATCTCAATGGCTTCTCTGTGTAGCCTGACATGTGTGTGAATCATATATATCTATCTATAGCTATGACTAGATGGCCCTGGTGAAGGGAATTGGACTGGATGGCCTTAAGGCAGCATTTCTCAATCTGAGGGTTGGGACCCCGGGGGGGGGGGTCATGAGGGGGTCAGAAGGGTTGCCAAAGACCCCCAGAAAACACAGTATTTTCTGTTGGTCATGGCATGGGGGTTCAGTGTGGGAAGCTTGGCCCAATTCTATCATTGGTGGGGTTCAGAATGATCTTTGATTGTAGGTGAACTATAAATCACAGTAACTACAATCCCCAAATGTCAAGGACTATTTCCCCCAAACCCAATCTGTGTTCATATTTGGGCATATGGAGTATTCGTGCCAAGTTTGGTCTAGATCCTTTATCATTTGAGTCCACAGTGCTCTCTGGATGTAGGTGAACTACAACTCCAAAACTCAAGGTCAATGCCCACTAAACCCTATAATCACAGAATCATAGAATTAAAGAGTTGAAGGAGACCTCGTGGGCCATCCAGTCCAACCCCCTGCCAACCCCCTGCCAATATTCCTGCCAAGAAGTAGGAATATTGCATTCAAAGCACCCCTGACAGATGGCCATCCAGCCTCTGTTTAAAAGCTTCCAAAGAAGGAGCCTCCACCACACTCCGGGGCAGAGAGTTCCACTGCTGAACGGCTCTCACAGTCAGGAAGTTCTTCCTCATGTTCAGATGGAATCTCCTTTCTTGTAGTTTGAAGCCATTGTTCCCTTGTGTCCTAGTCTCCCTTTTAGTGTTTTTCTGTGGGTCGTGGGAGTCCTGCATGCCAAGTTTGGTTTGATTCCATTGTTGGTGAAATTCAGAATGCTCTTTGATTGTAGGTTAACTATAAATCCCAGCAACTACAACTCCTAAATGACAAAACAATTTTTTTGAGTGATGATCACTGCTTGGGTTAGTGGGTGTCTTGTGGCCAAATTTGGTGGCAATTAGTCCAGTAGATTTTGAATGTTTTGGTATGTTAGCCAATATCATTTAAGTTTGATACAGACCTGTCGTTGGCTGGGTTTAGTGCTCTCTGGATAAGGGTGAACTACAACTCCCAGATTCCCAGGGTAATCACCACCAACTCCTGCCTTTATGCACAGTTGGCCAGATTGGGTCTGTGTGCCAAGTTTGGTCCAGATTCGACGTCAGCTATGTGGACTGCTCTCTGGATAAGGGTGAACTACAACTCCCATAATCAAGGTGGAGTCCCACAAACCACAGCAGTATGTTTAGTTGGTCATGGGAGTTCTCTGTGCCAAGTTTGGTCCCAGTGCATTGTCGGTGGGGATTCACACTCCTGTAAATCAAAGTCAATGTTCCCCAGACCTCTCCAGTATCTTCTGATGGTCATGGGGAGTCTGTGTGCCAAGTTTCTTCCAGCTCCATCATTTATGTTGGTCTCAATGGTCCGTTGAAGTTGGAGCTGAATTGGGTGAAAGTATTGCAAATCCCATCATCCATGGTCCATCCTCCCCCTATGTGCACCAGGAAATGAGTCACAGGTTGTCTGTGTGCCAAATATGTTCCAGGTCTATCCTTCGTGCGGGTCACAGTGGTGTGAGGGAGCCGAGTAGGGTGAAGGTATTGCAAATCCCATAATATGTGGTCTGTCCTCCCCCAAACCACACCAGGATGTGGGGCATGCAGGGACAGTCTGTGTGTCAAATTTGGTCCTGATCTGTCATTTGTGTGAGTCGCAGTGGTGTGTGGGATCTGAAGTGATTGAAAGTACTGCATATCCCATCATGTGTGGTCCATCCTCCTCCAAAATTCACCAGGACATGAGGTGGGTCATGGGGGGGGGGGGGTCCAGGCAAGACAGAATTATAGAATTATAGAATCACTAGCCGTCCCCTGCCACGCGTTGCTGTGGCCCACATGGGGGTTCTGTGTGGAAGGTTTGGTCCAATTCTATCATTGATGGGGTTCAGAATGCTGTGTGATTGTAGGTGAACTACAAATCCCAGCAACTACAACCCCCAAATGTCAAGATTCTATTTTCCCCAAACTCCACCAGTGTTCACATTTGGGCATATTGAGTATTCGTGTAGAGTTTGGTCCAGATCCATCATTGTTTGAGTCCACAGTGATCTCTGGATGTAGGTGAACTACAACTCCAAAACCAAAGGACACTGCCCACCAAACCCTTCCAGTATTTTCCACTGGTCATGAGAGAACTGTGTGACAAGTTTGGTTCAATTCCATCGTTGGTGGGGTTCAGAATGCTCTTTGATTGCAGGTGAACTATAAATCCCAGCAACTACAACCCCCAAATGACAAAATCATATTTTTTTTTTGAGTGAAGGACATACATTGGATTGTTAGGTGTCTTGTGTCCAAAGTTGGTGTCAATTCTTCCAGTGGTTTTTGAGTTCTGTTAATCCCACAAACGAACATTACATTTTTATTTATATAGATAGAATCTTAAGAGTTGGAACAGACCTGGTGGGCCAAACAGTCCAACCCCATTCTGCTAAGAAGCAGGAAAGTCACATTCAAAGCACCCGACAGATGGCCATCCGGCCTCTGCTTAAAAGCCTCCATAGAAGGAGCCGCCACCACCTTTAGGGGTAGAGAGTTCCACTGCTGAACAGCTTTCGCAGTCAGGAAGTTCTTCCTAATGTTCAGGCGGAATTTCCTTTCCTGTAGTTTGAAGCCATTATTCTGTGACATAGTCTCCAGGGCAGCAGAAAGGAAGCTCCCTCCCTCCTGAAGTTCAACAGTGACATGCAAGAGACTCCACTTAGGCAGAAAAAAACGAAATGCAAAGATACAGAATGGGGGACAATGCCTGGCTCGAGAGCAGGACGTGTGAAAAAGATCTTGGAGTCCTCGTGGACAACAAGTTAAACATGAGCCAACAATGTGATGTGGCGGCAAAAAAAGCCAATGGGATTTTGGCCTGCATCAATAGGAGCATAGTGTCTAGGTCCAGGGAGGTCATGCTCCCCATGCTCTATTCTGCTTTGGTTAGACCACACCTGGAATATTGTGTCCAATTCTGGGCACCACATCAAGAGAGATATTGACAAGCTGGCATGTGTCCAGAGGAGAACGACTAAAATGATAAGGTCTGGAGAACAAGCCCTATGAGGAGCGGCTTAAGGAGCTGGGCATGTTTAGCCTGAAGAAGAGAAGGCTGAGAGGAGATATGATAGCCATGTATAAATATGTGAGAGGAAGCCACAGGGAAGAGGAGGGAGCAAGCTTGTTTTCTGCTTCCCTGGAGACTAGGACGCAATGGGACAATGGCTTCAAACTACAAGAAAGGAGATTCCATCTGAACATGAGGAAGAACTTCCTGACTGTGAGAGCCGTTCAGCAGTGGAACTCTCTGCCCCGGAGTGTGGTGGAGGCTCCTTCTTTGGAAGTGTTTAAACAGAGGCTGGATGGCCATCTGTCAGGGGTATTTATTTATTTATTTATTTATCTTCTTGGCAGGGGGTTGGACTGGATGGTCCAGGAGGTCTCTTCCAACTCTTTGATTCTATGATTCCTCCTCCTATGACTTCCCCTCACATATTAATACATGGCCCTCATCATGTCTCCTCTCAGCCTTCTCTTCGGCAGGCAAAACATGCCCAGCTTTTTCAGCTGCTCCTCATAGGGCTTGTTCTCCAGACCCTTGATATTTTGAGTCACCCTCCTCTGGACACATTCCAGCTTAGAGTCAACATCTCCCTTCAGTTGTGGTGCCCAGAATTGGACACAGTGTGATTCCAGGTGTGGTCTGACCAAGGCAGAATAGAGATGGGGAGCATGACCTCCCTGGATCTAAACACTAGACTCCTATTAATGCAGGTCAAAATCCCAATTGTAATTGCATGGATGATATTTTGTTATTTTTCCCTTTTCCTTTCCTTAGAAGATAGCTAGTGAGCTCCAAGAACCTTCTGCAGATTATGAATTGTGCTGATGGCACTCTGCTATATTTTTGTGGACTCAGCCCCAAGGGAGGGTTATTTTTGAGCCTAACAGCTCTTGATTCCTAACTGATAGCAATAAGCGAGGCCACCACTTTTCTGCTGGGGAAAATAGTTTTAATGATGGTAGAGGAGGCGGTGGCTCAGGCCTCGGCCACGTCCATGAGGGTGAAGGCCTTGACGTGCTGGAAGCGGTCGCAGGAGAAGTCCACGTGGAGCTGCATGGCCCCCGAGGTGCGCGGCGTGAACTCGAAGAAGATGCTCGACTGCTCCCCCGGAGCCAAGGCCGCCACGCTGTGGGACGGAAGGGAGAGAAGAGGGGAGGAGGGGGGTTAGAGCAGGGAGAGGGCACAGAATAACAACAACAACAACAACAACAACAACAACACTTTATTTATATTCCACCATTCTCACCCCAAAGGGGACTCAGGGCAGATCACAGCACAAACAGTCAGTGCCGCTTTGTATAGACAATACACGGATAGACAGAACAGAACAGAAGGAGGTGGTTTGTTTCAGCTGTTTTTGGTGCCATGGAAGGTTGGCCTTGAGTCCAGAGGGTGCTGTTGCTTTATCCTGATTGACAAAGAGCCGTCAGGACTTCCTCCTTCCTTTTGGTCACCCAGCATTTTCTGATCTTCTTTCTTTATGGCATCGTAAAACACCTCCCCTGCTTTTCAGTGGTACCAAATTTCTCTAATCACAGCTAAAGCTGTTTTCGAATTGCTTAGGTAAACGATGAGCTAGGCTAACAGTTGGCAGCTCATGCTAACTCTGGGCTTCGAACTTCAAACCTTTTGGTTGATAGATCTTATAATTGCTGATGACTTACCAGCTGTGCTAAACCTGCGAAAAACAGAATTATAGATTCATAGTGTTGTAAGAGACCCCATGGGCCATCTAGTCCAACCCCCTTCTTCCAGGCAGGAAAAGCACTATCAAAGCCCTCCCGACAGATGGCCACCCAACCTCTGTTTCAAAGCCACCAAAGAAAGAGCTTCCACCACACTCTGAGGCAGATGGTTCCACTGCTGAACAGCTCTCACAGACAGGAAGTTCTTCCTAATGTCCAGGTCAAATCCCCTTTCCTGTAATTAAACCCATTGCTCTGAGTCCTAGTCTCCAGGGCAGCAGAAAGGAAGCCTGTTTGCTTTTCTTTAGGACATCCTTTCACATATGTATACATGGCTCCTCTCATGTCTCCTCTCAACTTTCTCTTCTGCAGGCTAAACAGTCACAACTCTTTAAGATGCTCCTCAGAGGGATTCATGGTCTCCAAACCTTTCTATGGACCTCTTCCAGCTTAGAGTCACTATCTCTTTTACATTGTGGTGCTCAGAATTGGACACAGTGCGATTCCAGGTGAGGTCCGACCAAAGCAGAACAGAGAGGCCCCATAATGGATGTAGTCTTACATACTCCTTGGTTGTTGCTCTCTGGGGCTGCATGGGCTTGCCCGCTCCCCATTCCCCTTCCGACCCTCTGCCATTAGCTAGCTACATGAGCAAGGGCAACTTGCACAAGAGCTCCAGACTTCCTGGTCGAATTCAGGACTGCCTTTTGACCTGGCTTTAAGGAGATGGACCTGGGTGCCATTTGGCGCCAGCTGTGAGCGTAAATCTTCCCATGCTTGATATTAATGCCTGGTTTTGACCTGCCCAGTGGCACCCCCTCCAGTAGCTTACCGGCTCAGGGAAGGTGGTCTCTCTGTCTCCCTCCTCCACCTTAGGAAGCCCCCCCCCCCATATGTTAGAGAAAAGCAATCTGGCCATGCTCTCTCTGTTTTTGACTCTCATCTTATTATTTGCTTAATGATACCCGAAATATGCAGAACACATCATGCGATGTGCGGGGCTGGATGAATGCAAAGCTGGGGTGAAAATTGCTGGAAGAAACATTAACAACCTCAGATATGCAGATGACACCACTCTGATGGCCGAAAGCGAGGAGGAGCTGAGGAGCCTTCTAATCAAGGTGAAAGAAGAAAGCGCAAAAGCCGGGTTGCAGCTAAACACAAAAAAAACCAAGATTATGGCAACAAGAATGATTGACAACTGGAAAATAGAGGGAGAAACCGTGGAGGCCGTGACAGACTTTGTATTTCTAGGTGCAAAGATTACTGCAGATGCAGACTGTAGCCAGGAAATCAGAAGACGCTTACTTCTTGGGAGGAGAGCAATGTCCAGTCTCGATAAAATAGTAAAGAGTAGAGACATCAGACTGGCAACAAAGATCCATTGCCTACTCAAAGCCATGGTATTCCCTGTAGTCACCTACGGATGTGAGAGCTGGACCTTAGGGAAGGCTGAGCGAAGGAAGATCGATGCTTTTGAGCTGTGGTGTTGGAGGAAAGTGCTGAGTGCCTTGGACTGCGAGAAGATCCAACCAGTCCATCCTCCAGGAAATAAAGCCCGACTGCTCACTGGAGGGAAGGATACTAGAGACAAAGTTGAAGTACTTTGGCCACATCATGAGAAGAAAGGAAAGCTTAGAGAAGACAATGATGCTGGGGAAAATGGAAGGAAAAAGGAAGAGGGGCCAACCAAGGGCAAGATGGATGGATGGTATCCTTGAAGTGACTGGATTGACCTTGAAGGAGCTGGGGGTGGTGACGACCGACAGGGAGTTCTGGCGTGGACTGATCCATGAGGTCACGAAGAGTCGGAACGACTGAACGAATGAACAACAACAACCCGAAATAACATTTGCATAGGGCCTAGGTGACTGTTAGTAAGTCTCAGGTAACCTTCAAGAGCTGGCATGGGCAAACTTTGGTCCTCCAGATGTTTTGGACTTCAGCTCCCACAATTCCTAACAGCCAGTGGGGTTCTGCTCCTTATTGCTTGCCCTCCTGTCCCAGAGAAGCTACAAATAGTTGCTGTGCCTGTTTATGTGAGAAGTGCAGCCCACTGTTCCCCTGTAACTTTGATATACAAACAAGCATCAGCTATACTTCTCTTGAAGCCCAGCTTACACAGTTCTTCATGTACACAAAGATTCCAACATCTGGTTGACTGTTTTAAACCGTAAATTGTTTTATATAGTTTATAAACGTTGTTTTCTCCAAAGTGAAATGTAAATAAAGATAAGAGCTGCTCAGTTGAAGCAGAAAACTTGTGAAGTGAGTTAATTGGATAAGAATCAGCACCTTGATTAGCTAATTAACTTGATTAAAAAACACATCTGAAGAACTGCTAATTTTTATGCATTGGCATATTCTCTGTTTCTTAACAGAACATAGACAATAGGTTGTTCAGTCTAACAACTGATGCCAATTGCCTTGCATAATTACATTTGCTTGTATACCACTTGAGAAGATGCTACTCAAATGGGGTTTTTGGCTCTTTTCTAAAAGGTTATATAAATACCATTTTCTATTATCTCTAAAAGGTCATGCTTTTCTAAAAATCATTTTCTTCTCTGGACTAATGGTTAGAGAGACATGGTTAACACTAAAGCCTGGGCTTTAGCATAGCTGGTTAATCACAAGCTGCAATAGATCTTTCTCAACTGAAAGCTTGGCAGTTTGAGCCCGGGTTGGGGTGAGCACCCGACCTTTGGCCTAGCTTACTGTCCACCTAAGCAGTTCTAAAACAGCTATGAGCTGTGAGTAGAGAAATTATGTAAAGGTAAAGGTTTCCCCCTGACATTAAGTTCAGTCATGTCTGACTCTTGGGGTTGGTGCTCTTCTCCATTTCTAAACCGAAGAGTTGGCGTTGTCCGTAGACTCCACCAAGGTCATGTGGCCAGCATGACTGCATGTAGCGCCATTACCTTCTCGCCGGAGCAGCACCTATTGATCTACTCACATTTGCATGTTTTCAAAGTGCTAGCTTGGCAGAAGCTGGGGCTAACAGTGGGTGCTCACCCCGCTCTCTGGATTCGAACTGGTGACCTTTTGGTCAGCAAGTTCAGCAGTTCAGCAGTTTAACCCACTGCATCACTGGGAGCTCCAGAGAAATTAGCCACCGCTTAAGCGAGGAGGTATTTTACGGCACCATAAAAGACAAGTGATCAAAGAACAGGAGGAAAGTTCATCATCAAAAAGGCTCATCATCATAGAGGATGGAGCAACAGCACCCCCTGTGGCCAAAATCGAGCACAACCTCCAGGACGCCAAAGTTGGAAAATGCCAATATACATCTTTCTATCCTGTATGTCTAACAGCATTGAATGTTTGCCATGCATGTGTTCTGTGATTCACCCTGAGTCTCCTTCGGGGTGAGAAGGGCAGAATATAAATGCTGTAAATAAATAAATACTGTAAATAAATAAGATTTTTTCATAAACACCCCAACACCACATGCCACTCACTTGATCTTGACGGCGTGCCCCATGAGCGTGACCAACAGCACACACTGGTCCACGGGCACCGGGAGCGGGTTGCCATAGCCAATCTCCACAGTGGTTGGTGTTGAGGACACAACACGGGAGGGCACCTGGGAGGGAGAATGGAGGGGGCTTCAGCAATTCGAAGGGACCGCTGGACACCCGGTCTTGGACACAGGGAGTGGGCAGAACGCCCCCACCACCACCACCCACACACAAACCTCCCACCCCCTGCAAACCTTGATGCGGATGTCAGGCCCCTCCAGCGTGATGGCCTTCTCCACCAGCAGCTTGACCCCACCAGGGACATCACACAGTGCCGTCACCAGCAGCTTCCGGTCATCCGTCAGCGCTGCCCCATAATGCCCATAAGTGATGCGCAAAGGGAGCTGCCTCTCTGGAGAAAAGGAAAGGGGCGTGAGGCCAGAGGAAGCAAAGGACCCTCATTCTCCCCAACTAGAATCATAGAAAGGTCCCCTGAGGCCATCCAGTCTAACCCCCTTTATTCTGCCAGGCAGGAAGAGCACCATCAAAGCCCTCCTAACAGATGGCCATCCGGTCCCTGTTTAAAAGCCTCCATAGAAGGAGCTTCCACCAGACTCCAAGGCAGAGAGTTCCACTATTGACTAGCTGTCATTTTATGGTCAGGAAGTTCTTCCTCATGTTCAAACTTTCAGTCATGAGTTTTGATTTATTACCAGTATATGTCAATTCTGTAGCTGTGTTTTGGTATAAGTTTTCATATGTTTATGTGTTTATCTATGTCATTAATTTATTGTATTTTTATGTTCGTTGGTTCTTTAATTTCTTGTAGCCTGCCTCAAGCCATCAGGAGAGGCAGGTAATACATAAAATGTATTGTTGTTGTTGTTGTTGTTGTTGTTGTTGTTGTTGTTATTGTTGTTGTGGCAGGTAATAAATAAAATGCATTATTATTATTATTATTATTATTATTATTATTATTATTATTACTGAGGTGGGTAATAATTGAGATGGATAATAAATAAAATGTATTATTATTATTAAGATAGATAATAAATAAAATGTATCATTATTATGATTGAGGCAGGTAATAAATAAAATTTATTATTATTATTATTATTATGGCGGTTAATAAATAAAATGTATTATTATTATTGAGGCAGGTAATAAATAAAATGTATTATTATTAAGATAGATAATAAATAAATTTATTATTATTATTATTGAGGCAGGTAATAAATAAAATGTATTATTATTATTACTGAGGTGGGTAATAATTGAGATGGATAATAAATAAAATGTACTATTATTATTATTATTATTATTATTATTAAGATAGATAGATAATAAATAAAATGTATTATTATTGAGGCAGGTAATAAATAAATGTATTATTATTATTATTGAGGCAGGTAATAAATAAAATGTATTATTATTATTACCAAGGTGGGTAATAATTGAGATGGATAATAAATAAAATGTATTATTATTATTGAGACAGGTAATAAATAAAATATATTATTATTATTGAGACAGGTAATAAATAAAATATATTATTATTATTATGGCGGGTAATAAATAAAATGTATTATTATTATTGAGGCAGGTAATAAATAAAATATATTATTATTGTTACTGAGGTGGGTAATAATTGTGATAGATAAGTGGTCCCTGGTCAAGTAGTCCCTGGTCAAAAAGGTTGGGTACCACTGGTTTAACCCATTGTGCCACCACGGCTCCAATGATGATAATGATGATGATGATGATGATGATGATGATGATGATGATGATGATGGTGATGATGCATGCTCCGGTGCCTGCTTCTCTCCATACATACCTTCCTTTCCTTGGAGACGGAAGGCGGTGGACTCCTTGAGGACTTCCCGGATGGTCCTGCGCGTGTAGAGGGCGGTGGCCACAGAGAGGTGGACGGTGACATCGGTGGGCTCCTCACGCAGGTTGGACAGGCTCAGCACCAGCGCCACGTCGCCCCCCAGCACAGGGGGCCGTGCCAGGCGGAAGCGCCCGAAGAGCCCGGGCTGCGAGATCAGATCCGAAGCCGGGGAGGCCGGAGAGGGGACCGACGCAGGGGGGACTCCCTCCTCCTCTGATGCCCTGGCCCTCGAACTCGCTTCCTCCTCCACCGCTTCCTCCGTGGGGGCCGCGTGGGACCCCGAGAGCTCAGCCAAGGCCCGACGATACGCGACACGCTCTTCGGGGGAATCTGGGGGAGATCCAAAGGGAGAGAGATCAATATATATAGTGGGAGAGACCACATAACCTAATCAGCTCTCTAATCTGTTGAGGACTGTACAGGAGTTAATTATAAATTGTATGATTTTAACTGTATTTGTGTTTAGATTGGCTGCAGTAATGCTGGAGCGGCCTAATTCAGAGGAGTCCTCCATGTGCGGCCTAAGTCAGAGGAGTCCTCCATGAGACCGATGCAGGAGAGAGGGAAGTGGGAGGAGCTTAGAGGGAAGAGTTTGAATAAACGACAGTTAAAAATCAGTTAGGGTTTAGGTTTAGAGGAGTGAGCAGTCAGGAGTTAGGTTCAGAGGAGTTAGGAGTTGGGAGAGAAGGAAAGGAAAGGTGGTGGAATGACTTGTGAAGCAAAACTTTGAGGCTTTGAAAAACTGGGTTTGGCTATTGGAAGTTTCTCAGGCTAGTGCAGCCGAATGGTGAAACATAGCTGGAATTCTTTTAGTCTAAGGAGAGGCTAAAGAATAGTTTACTTAGTATTTGATCTAGGGAGGATCAACTAAGGGAAACATCCCTGTATGGAAACTTTGTCTGAAACAAGTGCTCTACGTCAGAAAGATACTGTGTTACTTGAAAGAATGAACTGTTAAAGTTACAAGTATTATTCCAAGTGCAACAAGGAAAAGTTACGTCTTGCAACCACACGTGTGTACTTAATAAAATTGTTAACTTTTATTTGAAGATTGCCTCAGCTCCGTCTATTCTGTGTCCAAAGTGCCATTTCTCACAATATTACAACTTACCTCACGTGGTGGCAGAAACGTAGGGAAAAGTAACCAAATAAATCTACATTCTTCTCTCCAGTCACGCTACAGTATATACAGTGTAATTACTACTAAGTTATTACTTTCTTAATAAAGGAGGAGGTGCAATTGAACAGCCTCTCTTCTAACTTGAGGGTAAATTTGGTTCCTAATCGGCAACCTCCATTGCAAATCGGCTAAATCTTTTTAAAATTGGGAACTGGGGTAAAATCTCCTGAATACTGGTTTCTTTTAAATTGGTGGCAACAATAAATCATCCCTCAGCTCCCCTGCTTCTTTTCAGGAGGCTGGACTCTCCATCTTTGAAAGCCATGAATAATCAAAGGGGGCATCTACATCGTAGAGCAAATGCAGATTGGCACTGCTTTAAATGCTGCAGCTCAATGTGATGGAATCCCGTGAGTTCTGGTTTAACAAGGACATACAATCTTTGTCAAGACCTTGGAAAACTACAACTCCCAGGAGTTTATAGCACTGAGTTGTGGTGTCAAATTGCATTACTTCTGCTGTGTCTCTGACTGTGTTTGATGTTTCATCCTTTGGTGGAAAAGGGTATTAAAAAGAAATGTTGTTTGTGTGTATTCTTATCGTCATCGTCATTTTCATCAATATTGGATGGCCATTGCAATCTCATCCCATGAGGCTATGACTGCAGAAATGCATGATAGCAATGAGTAATGCGCCTCTGCATGTGAGAGGGGTCCTCGTGCACAACCAACTTTTAGCTCAATCCAATAGATTCAACAGATCTACTCCAAGCATGTTGAATGGTAATTCAATCATTAGCTAAAGCCCATTGAATCAATGGGCCTAGTCCTGTTTATTCTGCAAGTGCATTGCATGATAAGTCAGTCCTTGGTTCAATCCCACTGATCCAATGGGTCTAATCCATTTTACTTCGTGAGTGCATTGAATGGCACGTTCATCCTTGGCTGGTCCATCTGTTGAGTCTCTATTTTGGAGAGAAAAGGCAGGGTATCTATATCTGTTCACCTTAAGAACAGACAAGCATCCTGAGTTCTGAGGATTATTACCTGGGAAGGAATCCCACTGGA
>NW_026847438.1:1328189-1343525 GCF_025583915.1 Anolis sagrei ordinatus | reverse complement strand
GAGAAGAAGAAGAAGAAGAAGAAGAAGAAGAAGAAGAAGAAGAGTTGGAGGAGGAGGAAGGAGAAGTTAGGGAAGGAGAGAAGGTAAAGAAGGGAGAGGAGGACGGAGGGGATGGGGAAGAAGAAGGGAAAGAAGAAAAAGAGGGATTGGAAAAGAAGTAGAAGAAAGAGAAGAAGGAGATCAAGAAGGAGAAGAAGAAGGGGAAGAAGAAGGGGAGAAGGTAAAAAAAGAAGCAGAATGGGAAGGGGGGATAGGGGAAGAAGAAGAGGATGAAGGAGGATGAGGAGGAGGAGGAGAAACAGGGGAAGAAGAAGGGGAACAAGAAAAAGAAAGAAAAGAAGGAATAGGAGGAGGAGGTGAAGAAGGGGAAGAAGGGGAATGAGAAGAATAAAGAGAAGAATGAGAAGAAGCAGGGAAAGAAGAAGGGGAGAAGGTAAAGAAGAAGAAGAAGAAGAAGAAGGGGAAGGGGGGAAGGGGAAGAAGAAGTGGATGAAGAAAAAAGAAGGAGAAGGAGAAACAGGGGAAGAAGAAGGGGAACAAGAAGGGAAAGAAGGAGGGGGAGGGGGAGGTGAAGAAGGGAAAGAAGAAGGGGAATGAGAAGAATAAAGAGAAGAAAGAGAAGAAGAAGGGAAAGAAGAAGGAGAAGGAAGGAGAAGGAGAGGGAGACAAAGAAGGAGAAGAAGGGAAAGAAGAAGGGGAGAAGGTAAAAAAGAAGAAGGGGAATAAGAAAATGGAGAAAGGAAGGAGAAGGAGAAGAATAAAAAGAAGAGGAAAAGGAAAAAGAACGTAAGGAGAAGAAGAAGGTGAAGGAGAAGAATAAACAGGAGGAGGGGGGAGGAGGGGGGAGGGAGGGGAGGAGGAGGAGGGGGGAGAGGAGGAGGAAGAAGAAGAAGAAGAAGGAGGCGGAGAAGGAGGAAAAGAAGGGGAAGAAGAGGGGAAGAAGAAAGATGTGAGAGAAGAAGAAGAAGAAGATCAAGAAGATCAAGAAGGGAAAGAAGAAGGAGAAGAAGAAGAAGGGGAGGAAGAAGATGCCATCAGGGAAGGAGGCAGGAAGGGGATCCCCCCACGGACCCACTTATACCCCCTCCTACCCAGAGAGAGAGGCCTACCTTGGCTCCGCTCCTGTGGTGTGGCGTCGATGACCTGCCATCCGCTGTAGGAGCCCCCCAGGTCTCCGCGCACGAACCAGCACTCGTTCCACACATGGTAGTCCCTGCATGGAAGGGTCAAGAAAAGAGAGAGAGGGGGGGGGGGAAAGGTCAGTTCAAGCTTCCTCTGCGGAACCAGGGGGGTTCTGGCCCAGCAGAGCCCCATGGAGGAGGAGGAGGAGGAGGAGGCGGAGGAGTGGCTCTATCCTATGGACATACGGAAAGTTTATTAAATTGCCCAAACTTTGTCTTTGTGGGAGGGACATCCTGCTATTACACAGTTTGCTCGTTTTCCAATGTATATCTCACCATCGAGTCTCAACCCATTTGTACAGAAGTTGATTGTAAATGATATGATTATAAACTGTATTGATTGTAAATGATATTATTAAAACTGTATTTGTGTTTACACTGGTTGCCCTAATGCTGGAGCGGCCTAGCTGTGAGGAGTGTGTTACCATGGAAACGATGCTAATGCTGGAGCGGCCTAGCTGTGAGGAGTGTGTTACCATGGAAACGATGCTAATGCTGGAGCGGCCTAGCTGTGAGGAGTGTGTTACCATGGAAACAATGCTGTAGAGAAGTGGGAGGAGCTTAGAGAGGGGAGTTTTGAAAAGCGACAGTTAAAAGTCAGTTAGGTTTTATGCTCAGAGGAATGAAGAGTTAGGTTTAGGCTCAGGGAAGTGAAGAGTTGAGAGAGAGAGAGAGAGTGGGAAGTAGAGAAGCAGTGTTTGTGAATAGTCGGAGGTTTCTTCAGTTCGGGAAGGCTGAAGGGGAAACCTTATTAGTTTTATTAGTTAGAGAAGACTAATAGAAGCTCGTTTAGATCACTAGTTAAAAGTGAACTAGAGATCTGAGGTTTGATCACGGAAGGGTCAAACAGGAAGACTATTCACCTCAGGAACCATTGTTTAATAAAGTGCTTCACCACAGCAAAGGTTATTTATAAGTTGTAACATCAGAAGACTGAACTGTATCGCAACCAAGTTATATGTAACGTTCTCCAAGTATTTTCCAAGTTTATCACCAAACTGCAACCATACGCTTTGTTTCAAAATAAACTTGTTCTCTTTGATTGTAAAACTGCCTCATCTCCATTAATTCTGCGTTTAGTGTGCCCAATCTCCCAAAATTACCTCACATCACCAAATTGGTGGCACCATTAAGGATAATAAATAATAAATCGTAACTTCTCTCTCCTGAGACCTCCCTTACCGAATTTGGGGCCTGAGCTCCTTCGCACCATTCAACATAGTTTCTGCCCCCAAAATGAAGTACCACACAATTAAATAAGAAATATCACTTTCAAATGAGGAACAGAACACTAGGACAGGCATGAGCAAACTTGGGCCCTCCCTCCAGGTGTTTCGGAGTTTGACTCCCACAATTACTAACAGCCTACTGACTGTAGGAATTGTAGGAGTTGAAGTCCAGTACACCTGGAGGGTCAAAATTTGCATATGCCTGCACTAGGGCTAGAAGCGTAGGCCAAGCGTAGACACCCCACCTGACACCTTGTGTCTGCCTCCTCCTCCTCCTGCAAGATTCTGCAGTTTGCAGTTTAGTGGAAGGAGTTTCCAAATGCTCAGTCTAAAAGATCCTGTATCTCGGACCAGGTTGTGGTGCAGCTGGTTGGGAATCAGCTGCATTAAAATCACGACTGACCGAAAGGTCATAAGTTCGAAGCCAGATAGGTCGGAGTAAGCTCCCGACCATTTGTCTAGCTTGCTGTCGACCTTTGCAGCCTGAAAGACAGTTGCGGTTGGCGGGGACGAGAGACAGGGCCTTCTCGGTGGTGGCCCCTCGGCTATGGAATGCCCTACCAGTGGACATCAGGCAGGCTCCTTCGTTACTGGTGTTTCGGAGGAGGGTGAAGACGTGGCTCTATGAACAGGCATTTGGATAACTATGCAATGACAATTAACTCAGTAAGACGGCATTGGAACAAGGAACGGAAAAGGATTGTGAGAACGGGATCTGATTCTAATTGAGGCGTCGATGACTATGTGTGTTGTTTGTGTATGTGCGTCTTATATATTGTTCAGTGTTGCCCATTTTTATTGTAAACCGCATTGAGTCGCCATCTCAGGCTGATAAATGCGGTATACAAATGGAGTAAATAAATAAATAAATAAAATAAATGTCAAGTAGGAAATTTAGGGGAGGCTAATTTAACTAATTTACGATGCCATAAAACTCTCCAGCAGTGTGCAAAAGAATGAGGAAGTACTCCATCGGTGTCACAAGTGGACGGTGAAGTGACAGCTCCCCCGGTGGCTGGAATTCAAAGCATACCCTCAGGAAGCTGGAAAGTTAAATAGCCTTTGTGTGTCTGTCTATATATGTTGTGTGTCTATGGCATTGAATGTTTGCCGTGTATATGTGCATTGCGATCCACCCTGAGTCCCCTGCGGGGTAAGAAGGGTGGAATGCAAATACTGTAAATAAATAAATAAATAAATATCTCACTAAACTACAACTCCCAGAACTCTGCAGTAGAATAGAATAAAATAGAATAGAATTGCTTTATTGTCATTGTACATTTCAGAGCATCTCCAATCACATTATGTGTGTAGAAATTACAAAACAAAACACCTATTCTTCCGCATTCTCCTCGTTATTGCACAACCCTGTAATGCCACATTAGTGTGAAACCTTAGAGTTCAATATAATCTGGGATAAAAGCTTTCTCTCAGCCTATTTGTCCTTGTTTTTATCATCCTATACCAGTGGTTCTCAACCTGGGGTCCCCAGATGTTTTTGGCCTACAACTCCCAGAAATCCCAGCCAGTTTACCAGCTGTTAGGATTTCTAGGAGTTGAATCCTAGAATCAAAGAATTGGAAGAGACCTCCTGGGCCATCATCCAGTCCACCCCCATTCTGCCAAGGAGCAGGAATATTGCATTCAAATCACCCCTGACAGATGGCCATCCAGCCTCTGTTTAAAGGCTTCCAAAGACGGAGCCTCCACCACACTCCGGAGCAGAGAGTTCCACTGCTGAACGGCTCTCACAGTCAGGAAGTTCTTCCTCATGTTCAGGTGGAATCTCCTCTCTTGTAGTTTGAAGCCATTGTTCCCTTGCGTCCTAGTCTCCAGGGAAGCAGAAAACAAGCTTGCTCCCTCCTCCTCCCTGGGCTTCCTCTCACATATTTATACATGGCTATCATATCTCCTCTCAGCCTTCTCTTCTTCAGGCTAAACATGCCCAGCTCCTTAAGCCGCTCCTCATAGGGCTTGTTCTCCAGACCCCTGATCTGCTCCCTCCTCCCTGTGGCTTCCTCTCACATATTTATACATGGCTCTCATGCCTCCTCTCAGCCTTCTCTTCTTCAAGGCTAAACATGCCCAGCTCCTTAAGCCGCTCCTCATAGGGCTTGTTCTCCAGACCCCTGATCTGCTCCCTCCTCCCTGTGGCTTCCTCTCACATATTTATACATGGCTCTCATATCTCCTCTCAGCCTTCTCTTCTTCAGGCTAAACATGCCCAGCTCCTTAAGCCGCTCCTCATAGGGCTTGTTCTCCAGACCCTTAATCTGCTCCCTCCTCCCTGTGGCTTCCTCTCACATATTTATACATGGTTATCATATCTCCTCTCAGCCTTCTCTTCTTCAGGCTAAACATGCCCAGCTCCTTAAGCCGCTCCTCATAGGGTTTGTTCTCCAGACCCCTGATCTGCTCCCTCCTCCCTGTGGCTTCCTCTCACATATTTATACATGGCTATCATATCTCCTCTCAGCCTTCTCTTCTTCAGGCTAAACATGCCCAGCTCCTTAAGCCGCTCCTCATAGGGCTTGTTCTCCAGAGCCTTGATCGTCTCCCTCTCTCCCTGTGGCTTCTTCTCACATATTTATACATGGCTATCATATCTCCTCTCAGCCTTCTCTTCTTCAGGCTAAACATGCCCGACTCCTTAAGCCGCTCCTCATAGGGCTTGTTCTCCAGACCCTTGATCATTTTAGTCACTTTAGTCAGGTGGGGTGCTTACTCTTGGCCTACTCCTTCAGCCCTAGGGTGAGAAGGCACTTTCAAAACTGTATAAACAGCTCTAACAAGGGGTCCTTTACCAGACGGAGTCCTGCCCGATCTTGAGGCTCTTCCCGGAGGGGTCATAGTACTTATCGATGGCCAGGTTGTGGTCTGCATCGTGGGCAGAGTTGAAGTTGGTTATGAGCCGCGTGGGGATGCCCAGGCAGCGCAGCGCTGTAGGAAGGAGAGGGAGGCAAGGATAGAAGCATATCAGATATCATATAGAGAATACAAGTATATATGTACATGTCTTCTATACTTATTTAAGTAAGTATATAAGATAGGTGGGGGCGGCATGAAAGGATATATGGAAGCAACTCCTGGCATGAAAACAATCAATCAAACAAACAAAAAATGTATTGTTGAAGGCTTTCATGGCTGGAATCACTGGGTTTATTTATCTTCTATCTATCTATAAAAATGCTCTGTGCATAATGAGTACCTTAAAAACAAAAGAACCAATGAACGAAATCACACCAAATTTGGCAACAAAACGTCTCACAACACAAGTAGTGACCATCACTCAAAAAATTATGATTTTGTCATTTGGGAGTTGTAGTTGCTGGGATTTATAGTTCACCTACAATCAAAGAGCATTCTGAACTCCATCAACGATGGAATTGACCCAAACTTGGCACACAGAACTCCCATGACCAACAGAAAATACTGGAAGGGTTTGGTGGGCATTGACCTTGAGTTTTGGAGTTGTAGTTCACCTACATCCAGAGAGCACTGTGGACTCAAACAATGATGGATCTGGACCAAACTCTACACAAATACTCAATATGCCCAAATGTGAACACTGGTGGAGTTTGGGGAAAATACAATCTTGACATTTGGGAGTTGTGGTTGCTGGGATTTCTAGTTCACCTACAACCACAGAGCATTCTGAACTCCACCAATGATAGAATTGGGGTAAACTTCCCATACAGAACCCTCATGTGGGCCACAGCAACGTGTGGCAGGGGATGGCTATATATAGAGCCCCCAGTTGTGCAGTGGGTTAAAGCAGTGAACTGCTAAACTTGGTGACTGAAAGGTCAGCAATTTGAATCTGGGGAATGGGGTGAGCTTCTGCTGTTAGCCCCAGCTTCTGACAACCCATCAGTTCGAAAACATGCAAATGTGAGTAGATCAATAGGTACTGCTCTGGCGAGAAAGTAATGGCACTCTGTGCAGTCATGCCAGTGGCCACATGACCTTGGAGGCACCTAAGGACAATGCCGGCTCATTGGCCTACAAATAGAGATGAGCACCAACCCTAGAGTCGGACATGACTGGACTTAATGTCAGGGGAAAACCTTTTCCCACACACACACACACACACACACCCTATATATGAGTATGTAAGAAGGGCGGGGGCACGAGGGCGGGCCCACTGGCACCTGCAGCCCCTCTCTCCCCCTTAGAATCATAGAATTCTAGAATCCTAGGGTTGGAAGAGACCTCATGGGCCATCCAGTCCAACCCCAGTCTGCCAAGAAGCAGGAATATTGCATTCAAATCACCCCTGACAGATGGCCATCCAGCCTCTGCTTAAAAGCCTCCAAAGAAGGAGCCTCCACCACACTCCGGGGCAGAGAGTTCCACTGCTGAACAGCTCTCACAGTCAGGAAGTTCTTCCTCATGTTCATGGAATCTCCTTTCTTGTAGTTTGAAGCCATTGTTCCATTGCGTCCTAGTCTCCAAGGAAGCAGAAAACAAGCTTGCTCCCTCCTCCCTGTGGCTTCCTCTCACATATTTATACATGGCTCTCATCATGTCTCCTCTCAGCCTTCTCTTCTTCAGGCTAAACATGCCCAGCTCCTTAAGCCACTCCTCATAGGGCTTGTTCTCCAGACCCTTGATCATTTTAGTCGTCCTCCTCTGGACACATTCCAGCTTGTCAACATCTCTCTTCAATTGTGGTGCCCAGAATTGGACACAATATTCCAGGTGTGGTCTAACCAAGGCAGAATAGAGCATGGGGAGCATGACTTCCCTAGATCTAGACACTAGGCTCCTATTGATGCAGGCCAAAATCCCATTGGCTTTTTTTGCCGCCACATCACATTCCTGGCTCATGTTTAACTTGTTGTCCACGAGGACTCCAAGATCTTTTTCACACGTACTCCCCCCCCCCCCCGAGGCCCCTCCCTCCTTACCTGTGGCGGCCACTCCGGCGAAGACCCAGCACTGTCCGTACTGGACGGGGCGGTACCTGTCCTTGGCCCACTTCCAGAGGATGGCCACGCTCCCGTCCCAGCGCGAGGGGTTCTCGTGGTGCGCGAACTCCTCGCTCCACTTGCCCTCCAGCACCCCGTTGTCATTGTCATTGCCATTCACCTGTGGTGGAGGGGGGGGAGAAGGGGGCAGGGGGTGTCAGATGGAGGCGAGGGGGCGTGCGGCTTTCCTTGGCCCCTCCCTGCCCCACCCTGGGGGAGGGGTCTCACCATGGAGCTGACCACGCGGGAGACGTAGCGGGGGTCTCCACGGCGCGCGGTGTCCCCGGCGGCGTCCTTCCGGTGGTAGAGGCTCAGGTCCAAGAGCAGCAGGCACAGGTCCAGGATGCTCTTCTGGAACTGGAGGGAGGATGGAGGAGGGCAGGGTTTATTGATTATGTATTGACAGTATTGATATTCCGCCCTTCTCGCCCTGCAGTGGACTCAGGGCAGATTACAATGTACATATACATGGAAAACATTCAATGCCAAAGACACCCAACAGATATAGACAGACAGTCAGAGGCTATTTAACTTTTCTGACCGCCAGGGGAGCTGTTGCTTTCATCGTCCATCTGCGACACTGATGAAGTACTTCCATATTCCCCACATGCTTTTTTATGGCCTCGTAAATTAGTTAAATTAGCCTCCCCACACATAGGTGGTACCTAATTTTCCTACTTGACAGATGCAACTGTTTTTCAGGTTGCAAAGGTCGACAACAAGCTACACAATTGGTCGGAAGCTCACTCTGACCCGGGCTGGCTTCGTACTCATGACCTTTTGGTCAGAAGTGATCTTAATGCAGCTGACACTCATCCACCTGCGCCACAGTCCCGGTTGGGGGCTGCCCATCTCTGGGGGCCCCCTGCCCTGCCGCCACAGACCCACAGACCCACCTGCCCATAGTACCAGCCCCGGGCTTCGATGTACTTGGCGTTGCCCACGAAGATGATGCCGTTCTCGTTGAGGACATACTCCTGCCGTGAGGCCTCATCACTCAGGTAGACCGGGTCACCTGGGAAAAGAAAGGGGGCGGGAGGGGGGGGCAGACACCCAAACAGCACTTCAGCATCAGGGGGAGGGTCATCATAGAATCCTAGGGTGCTAGGGCTGGAGGGAGCCCCAAAGGTCAACCAACACCAGACAGGTGGCCCCTGCTTAATGGTGGTGATGACGATAATAATAATAATAATAATAATAATAATATTCTGGAATCATAAGATCCTCAAGTTGGTGGGGATTCCAAAGACCAACCAGTCCAACCCCCAACATGTGGTCCTCAGGCCCCTGCTTCATGGTGGTGATAATAATAATAATAATAATAATAATAATAATAATAATAATAATAAAAAATACTGGAATCATAAGATTCTCAAGTCGGTGGGGACCCCAAAGGCCAACCAGTCCAACCCCTGACATGTGGCCCTCAGGCCCCTGCTTCATGATGGTGATAATAATAATAATAATAATAATAATAATAATAATAATAATAATATACTGGAATCATAAGATTCTCAAGTCGGTGGGGACCCCAAAGGCCAACCAGTCCAACCCCTGACATGTGGCCCTCAGGCCCCTGCTTCATGATGGTGATAATAATAATAATAATAATAATAATAATAATAATAATAATAATATACCGGAATCATAAGATTCTCAAGTCGGTGGGGACCCCAAAGGCCAACCAGTCCAACCCCTGACATGTGGCCCTCAGGCCCCTGCTTCATGATGGTGATAATAATAATAATAATAATAATAATAATAATAATAATAATAATAATGCTGGAATCATAAGATTCTCAAGTCGGTGGGGACCCCAAAGGCCAACCAGTCCAACCCCTGACATGTGGCCCTCAGGCCCCTGCTTCATGATGGTGATAATAATAATAATAATAATAATAATAATAATAATAATAATAATACTGGAATCATAAGATTCTCAAGTCGGTGGGGACCCCAAAGGCCAACCAGTCCAACCCCTGACATGTGGCCCTCAGGCCCCTGCTTCATGATGGTGATAATAATAATAATAATAATAATAATAATAATAATAATAATAATAATAATAATGCTGGAATCATAAGATTCTCAAGTCGGTGGGGACCCCAAAGGCCAACCAGTCCAACCCCTGACATGTGGCCCTCAGGCCCCTGCTTCATGATGGTAATAATAATAATAATAATAATAATAATAATAATAATAATAATAACATAAAAATACTGGAATTATAAGATCCTCGAGTCGGTGGGGACCCCAAAGACCAACCAGTCCAACCCCTGACAGGTGGCCCTCAGGCCCCTGCTTAATGGTGGGGATAATAATAGTAATTAATACTGGAATCATAAGATCCTCGAGTCGGTGGGGACCCCAAAGACCAACCAGTCCAACCCCTGACATGTGGCCCTCAGGCCCCTGCTTCATGATGGTGATAATAATAATAATAATAATAATAATAATAATAAAAAAAAAATACCGGAATCATAAGATTCTCAAGTCGGTGGGGACCCCAAAGGCCAACCAGTCCAACCCCTGACATGTGGCCCTCAGGCCCCTGCTTCATGATGGTGATAATAATAATAATAATAATAATAATAATAATAATAATAATAATAATAATACTGGAATCATAAGATTCTCAAGTCGGTGGGGACCCCAAAGGCCAACCAGTCCAACCCCTGACATGTGGCCCTCAGGCCCCTGCTTCATGATGGTGATAATAATAATAATAATAATAATAATAATAATAATAATAATAATAAAATACCGGAATCATAAGATTCTCAAGTCGGTGGGGACCCCAAAGGCCAACCAGTCCAACCCCTGACATGTGGCCCTCAGGCCCCTGCTTCATGATGGTGATAATAATAATAATAATAATAATAATAATAATAATAATAATAATACTGGAATCATAAGATTCTCAAGTCGGTGGGGACCCCAAAGGCCAACCAGTCCAACCCCTGACATGTGGCCCTCAGGCCCCTGCTTCATGATGGTGATAATAATAATAATAATAATAATAATAATAATAATAATAATAAAAAATACCGGAATCATAAGATTCTCAAGTCGGTGGGGACCCCAAAGGCCAACCAGTCCAACCCCTGACATGTGGCCCTCAGGCCCCTGCTTAATAATAATAATAATAATAATAATAATAATAATAATAATACTGGAATCATAAGATTCTCAAGTCGGTGGGGACCCCAAAGGCCAACCAGTCCAACCCCTGACATGTGGCCCTCAGGCCCCTGCTTCATGATGGTGATAATAATAATAATAATAATAATAATAATAATAATAATAATAATAATACTGGAATCATAAGATTCTCAAGTCGGTGGGGACCCCAAAGGCCAACCAGTCCAACCCCTGACATGTGGCCCTCAGGCCCCTGCTTCATGATGGTGATAATAATAATAATAATAATAATAATAATAATAATAATAATAAAAAAAATACTGGAATCATAAGATTCTCAAGTCGGTGGGGACCCCAAAGACCAACCAGTCCAACCCCTGACAGGTGGCCCTCAGGCCCCTGCTTAATGGTGGGGATAATAATAGTAATTAATACTGGAATCAATAATAATAAAAATACTGGAATCATAAGATTCTCAAGTCGGTGGGGACCCCAAAGACCAACCAGTCCAACCCCTGACAGGTGGCCCTCAGGCCCCTGCTTAATGGTGGGGATAATAATAGTAATTAATACTGGAATCATAAGATCCTCGAGTCGGTGGGGACCCCAAAGGCCAACCTGTCCAACCCCTGACATGTGGCCCTCAGGCCCCTGCTTCATGATGGTAATAATAATAATAATAATAATAATAATAATAATAACAATAAAAAATACTGGAATTATAAGATCCTCGAGTCGGTGGGGACCCCAAAGACCAACCAGTCCAACCCCTGACAGATGGCCCTCAGGCCCCTGCTTAATGGTGGGAATAATAATAGTAATTAATACTGGAATCATAAGATCCTCGAGTCGGTGGGGACCCCAAGGGCCACCCAGTCCAACCCCCGACAGATGGCCACCCAGCCAGTGCTTGACGATGGTGATGATTATGATAGTAATAATAATACTGGAATCATAGGATGCTAGAGTCGGAGGGGATCCCAAAGACCACCCAGTCCAACCTCCGACAGATGGCCCTTAGGCTCCTGCTTGATGGTGATGGTGGGAATAGCAACAACAACAACAACAACAACAGAATCATAGGATCCTCAAGTCAGAGGGGACCCCAAGGGCCATTCATGTTGGGCGATGGCCCTCTGCTAGTGCTTGGTGATGAGGATGATGATGAAGATGATAGAATCATAGGATCCTAGAGTCGGAGGGGATCTGAAAGGCCACCCAGTCCAACCCCAGACAGATGGCTCTTGGACTGCTGCTTGATGGTGGTGATAAGAATAGTAATTAATACTGGAATCATAAGATCCTCCAGTTGGTGGGGATCCCAAAGGTCACCCAGTCCAACCCCTGACAGATGGCCATCCAGCCAGTGCTTGATGATGGAGATGATTATGATACCAATAATAATACTGGGATCATAGGATGTTAGAGTCGCTAATAATAGTAATAATATTAATTATTATTATTAAAGACCTAGGCCTGCACTTACAACTAACCGGCGCTGACAAAATTACCACCTGTCAACTGCAATAGGCTATCCTACTTGGATCTGCACGCATTGTTTGCCAATACATCACACAGTCCTAGACACTTGAGACGGGTCCGATGTGTAATCCAATACAATAGCCAGCAGAGTGACCTTGTTTGCTGTGGACTCATCTTGCTTTATATCTAATAATAATAATAATAATAATAATAGAATCCTGGGATCCTAAAGTTGGAAGGGATTCCAAGGGTCATCCAGTCCCACCCCATTCTGCCAGGCAGGGAAAGCACAATCCAAGTACCTCCACTGCTTGATGGTGGTGGTGGTGATGATGATAATAATAATAATAATACTAGAACCATGGGATGCTAGAGTCAGAGGGGATCCCAAGGGCCATCTAATCCAACCCCTGAGAGATGGCCACCTAGCTAGTGCTTGATGGTGATGATCGAATCATGAGATCCTAGAGTTCAAGGAGACCTCAAGGGTCATCCAATCCCCCATTCTGCCAGGCAAGGAAAGCACAATCCAAGCACCCCCGACATATGGCCCTCCAACCACTGCATGATGCTGATGGTGATGATGATGATGATAAAATCATAGGATCCTAGAGTCGGAGGGGATCCCAAAGGTCACCCAGTCCAACCCTTGACAGATGGCCACCCAGCCAGTGCTTGATCCTGCTGTTGTGCTGGTGGTGGTGGTGCTGCTGATAATAATAATAATAATAATAGTAGTAGTAGTAGTAGTAGTAGTATCATGGGATCTTAGCATTGGAGGGAACTCCAAGGGCCACCTAGTTCAACCCCATTATGCTAGGAAGGGACAGCACAATCCAAGCACCCCTGACAGATGGCCCTCCAACCAATGCATGATAATAATGATGATGATGATGATGATGATGGTAACGATGATGATAAAATCATAGGATCCTAGAGTCGGAGGGGATCCCAAAGGTCCCCCAGCCCAAGCCCCGACAGATAATAATAATAATAATAGTAGTAGTAGTAGTAGTAGTAGTAGTATCATGGGATCTTAGCATTGGAGGGAACTCCAAGGGCCACCTAGTTCAACCCCATTATGCTAGGAAGGGACAGCACAATCCAAGCACCCCTGACAGATGGCCCTCCAACCAATGCATGATAATAATGATGATGATGATGATGATGATGGTAACGATGATGATAAAATCATAGGATCCTAGAGTCGGAGGGGATCCCAAAGGTCACCCAGTCCAACCCTTGACAGATGGCCACCCAGCCAGTGCTTGATCCTGCTGTAGTGCTGGTGGTGGTGGTGCTGCTGATAATAATAATAATAATAATAGTAGTAGTAGTAGTAGTAGTAGTAGTATCATGGGATCTTAGCATTGGAGGGAACTCCAAGGGCCACCTAGTTCAACCCCATTATGCTAGGAAGGGACAGCACAATCCAAGCACCCCTGACAGATGGCCCTCCAACCAATGCATGATAATAATGATGATGATGATGATGATGATGGTAACGATGATGATAAAATCATAGGATCCTAGAGTCGGAGGGGATCCCAAAGGTCACCCAGTCCAACCCTTGACAGATGGCCACCCAGCCAGTGCTTGATCCTGCTGTAGTGCTGGTGGTGGTGGTGCTGCTGATAATAATAATAATAATAATAGTAGTAGTAGTAGTAGTAGTAGTAGTATCATGGGATCTTAGCATTGGAGGGAACTCCAAGGGCCACCTAGTTCAACCCCATTATGCTAGGAAGGGACAGCACAATCCAAGCACCCCTGACAGATGGCCCTCCAACCAATGCATGATAATAATGATGATGATGATGATGATGATGGTAACGATGATGATAAAATCATAGGATCCTAGAGTCGGAGGGGATCCCAAAGGTCACCCAGTCCAACCCTTGACAGATGGCCACCCAGCCAGTGCTTGATCCTGCTGTAGTGCTGGTGGTGGTGGTGCTGCTGATAATAATAATAATAATAATAGTAGTAGTAGTAGTAGTAGTAGTAGTATCATGGGATCTTAGCATTGGAGGGAACTCCAAGGGCCACCTAGTTCAACCCCATTATGCTAGGAAGGGACAGCACAATCCAAGCACCCCTGACAGATGGCCCTCCAACCAATGCATGATAATAATGATGATGATGATGATGATGATGGTAACGATGATGATAAAATCATAGGATCCTAGAGTCGGAGGGGATCCCAAAGGTCCCCCAGCCCAAGCCCCGACAGATGGCCACTCAGCCAGTGCTAGATGAGGATGGTGATGATGATGATGATGATGATGATGATGATGATGATGATAATAATAGAATCATCATCATCATGGGATCTTAGCATTGGAGGGGACTCCAAGGGTCATCTAGTCCAACCTCTGACAGGTGGCCACTCAGCCAGTGCTTGATGCTGCTGCTGTTAGTGCTGATAATAATAATAATAATAATAATAATAATAATAATAATAATATAATAGTTTCATGGGACCCTAGAACTGGACCCCAAAGGCCACCCAGTCCAACCCCTGACATGTGGCCACGCAGCCAGTGCTTGATGCTGGTGCTGATAATAATCCTAATAATAATAATAATAATAATAGTTTCATGGGATCCTAGAGGGGACCCTAAGGGCCATCTAGTCCAACCCCCGACAAGTGGCCACCCAGCCAGTGCTGGATGAGAGTGCTGATGAGAATAATAATCCTGCGTGGAGGGGCCCCTCGAGGCCACCCAGTCCGGCCTGTCGGGGCCCTCCCTGTGTCCCTCCCTCCCCCCTCCCTGGCTGTGTCCCTCGTGGGGACTGACCTGAGCACCAGGGGTTGAAGAGCAGGACGAACTGGCCGAGGAGGCGGGCGTTTCCCTGCCCGACCCGGAGGCTGAGCTTCCACCGCCCGACGGGGGCCGAGGCCGGGCTGGTCAGCGAGAAGGAGAGCTGGTTGCCCTCGCGGCCCACCAGCGACGCCCCCCACGCCCCGCCGCCCCCGCCACCGAAGGAGGCGCGCGTGCCCTGGGACTCCGACGGGGACGAGCCTGCGGGGAGACAGAGATGGGGGGGGGGCAGTCAAGGCATGCCCGTCTCTATAGCCTTCCCCTACACCCCCCCCCCCCCCCCCACTCCCTCCCTCCCGATACCCCTCCTCACCGGTCTCGGCGACGAAGGAGAAGGCCTCCCCGCCCTGCGGGGCTTGGCTCAGGTAGACGGTGAAGGTGAACTCCTGCCCGCGGCGGAAGACCGGCTCCGAGGACGAGAAGCGCGACGTCCGGTGCGCCTGCCCGTTCGAGGGCGACTGCCAGTTCATGTGGGTCGGGGTCAGCTCTGCAAGGGGGACGGGGGGGG
>NW_026847438.1:1205987-1328089 GCF_025583915.1 Anolis sagrei ordinatus | reverse complement strand
TTGGGGATCTCTAGAGTTGGAAAGGACCCTCAGAGGCCATCCAATCCACCCCCTTCTGCCAGAAAGGAACACACGCGCGCGCACACAACTAAAACCCTCCCAGCAGATGGACACCCAGCCTCTGTTTGGGGATCTCTATAGTTGGAAGAGACCCTCAGAGGCCATCCAGCCCACCCCCTTCTGCCAGAAAGGAACACACACACACACATACACAACTAAAACCCTCCCAACAGATGGACACACAGCCTCTGTTTGGAGACAACAACAACAACAACAACAATAATAATAATAATAATAATAACTTTATTGATATGCCGCTCTAGTTGGAAGGGACCCTCAGAGGCCATCCAATCTATTCCCTTCTGCCAGAAAGGAATACTCTCTCTCTCTCACACACACATACACACACACAACTAAGGACAATTAAAACCCTCCCAGCAGATGGATACCCAGCCTCTGTTTGGAGATCTCTAGAAAAGTATATGATACAAAGTCTCCTAGAGTTGGAAGGGACCCTCAGAGGCCATCTAGTCCAACACCTTCTGCCAGAAAGGAACACACACACAACTCAAACCCTCCCAGCAGATGGGCACACAGCCTCTGTTTAGGGATCTCTAGAGTTGGGGGGGACCCTCAAGGCCGGCCAGCCCACCCCCTTCTGCCAGGAAGTAACACACACACACAACTAAAACCCTCTCAGCAGATGGACACCCAAGCCTCTGTTTGGATATTTCTAGAGTTAGGAGGGACCCTCAGAGGCCATCCAATCCACCCCCTTCTGCCAGAAAGGAACACTCACACACACACACACACAGCTAAAACCCTCCCAGCAGATGGACACCCACCCAGCCTCTGTTTGGAGATCTCTAGAAAAGGATATGATACATAGTCTCCAAGAGTTGGGAGGGACCCTCAGAGGCCATCTAGTCCACCTCCTTCTGCCAGAAAGGAACACACATGCACAACTAAAACCCTCTCAGCAGATGGACACCCAGCCTCTGTTTGGAGATCTCTAGAGAAGATCCTAGCGTTGGAAGGGACCCTCAGAGGCCATCTAGTCCTCCCCCTTCTGCCAGAAAGGAATGTACACCACGCAATCGCTCCCAACAGATGGCCTTCCATACTCTAGGAATCTCAACTCCAGAGGAACTTGGCCTCGACAAGATGGCCTTCCATTCTCTGAGATCTCCAGAGAAGAAGATCCTAGAGAGGGAAGGGACCCTCAGAGTCCATCTAGTCATCCCCCTTCTGCCAGAAAGGAATGTACACCATCCAATCGCTCCCAACAGATGGCCATCCAGTGTCTCTTTTGATATCTCTAGAGAAGAAGATCATAGATGGATTCCTAGAGTTGGAAGGGATCCTCAGAGGCCATCTAGTTCAGCCCTCTTCTGCCAGAAAGGAACGCACACACAACTGAAGCCCTCCCAGCAGATGGACTCCCAGCATCTGTTTGGAGATCTCTAAAGGAAAAGATCCCAGAGTTGGAAGGGGACCTCAGAGGCCATCTAGTCCAGCCTTCTTCTGCCAGAAAGGACCGCACACAACCAAAGCCCTTCCAGTAGATGGCCATCCAGTCTCTCTTCTGAATCTCTCTAGAGAGGAAGATCGTAGATGGACTCCTAGAGTTGGAGGGACCCTCAGTGGCCATGTAGTCCAGCCCTCTTCTGTCAGAAAGGAATGCACACACAACTAAAACCATCCCAGCAGATGGACACCCAGCCTCTGTTTGGAGATCTCTAGAGAAGGATATGGTAGATAGTCTCCTAGAGTTGGAAGAGACCCTCAGAGGCCATCTAGTCCACCTCCTTCTGCCAGAAAGGAATGTACACCACCCAAGCGCATCCAACAGATGGCCATCCAGCCTCCGTTTTGAGATAATAGATGGACTCCTAGAGTTAGAAGGGACCCCAAAGGACATCCAGTCCAGCCCTCTTATGCCAGGCAGGAGACACAACCAAGACCCTCCCATCAGATGGCCTGATAGATAGATAGATAGATAGATGATAGATAGATAGATAGATAGATAGATAGATAGATAGATAGATAGATAGATGACAGATGAAATAAATAGATGGGTGGATAGATAAACTCTTGGGGCTGGGACCCTTAAAGATCATCCAGTCCACCCCTGCTGCCAGAAAGGAATGGACACAACCAAAGCCCTCCTGATAGGTATCTAGCCTGTTTTAAGACCTCTAGAGAAGAAGCTGATGCTAGATGAGAGATAAAATAGATGGATGAATGGAATCCTAGTTGAAAGGGACCCTCAGAGGCCATCTAGTCCACCCCCTTCTGCCAGAAAGAAACACATACAACCAAAAAGTGAAAAGCGGGATACAAGTAAATAAATAAATATGTACATAAATACAGATGGCCGCTTTGAGCCCCCTTTGGGAGAGATAAAGTGTGGTATAAATAATAATAATAATAATAATAATAATAATAATAATAATCCAGCCTCTATTTTGAGATCTCTACAGAAGAAGACGATAGATAGGAAGAAACAGATGAGATAGAGTTGGAAGGGACCCTCGAAGTCCAACCCTCTTTGCCGGGATGGAGACACAACCAAAGCCTTCCCAACAGATGTTCATCCAGCTTGTTTTAAGATTTCTAGAGAAGAAGGATTGATAGACAGATGAGAGATGGAATAGATAGATGCATGGGTGGAGAGATAGAATCCTAGAGTCGGAAGGGACCCTCGAAGGCCACCCAGTCCAGCCCTCTTTTGCCAGGAAGGAGATACAACCAAAGCTCTCCTAGCAGATGGCCATCTAGCCTGCTTTAAGACTGCTAGAGAAGAAGGATAGATAGATAGATAGATAGATAGATAGATAGATAGATAGATAGATAGATGAGAGATGGAATCGATAGATGGATGGGTGGAGAGATAGAATCCTAGAGTTGGAAGGGACCCTCAAAGGCCACCCAGTCCAACCCTTGTTGCCAGGATGGAGACACAACCAAAGCCCTTCCAGCAGATGGCCATCTAGCCTGGTTTAAGACCTCTAGAGAAGGATAGATAGATAGATAGATAGATAGATAGATAGATAGATAGATAGATAGATAGATGAGAGATGGAATCGATAGATGGATGGGTGGAGAGATAGACTCCTAGAGTTGGAAGGGACCCTCGAAGTCCACCCAGTCCAACCCTCATTGCCAGGATGGAGACACAACCAAAGCCCTCCTAGCAGATGGCCATCTAGCCTGCTTTAAGACCTCTAGAGAAGAATAGAGATAGATAGATGTGAAATGGAATCGATAGATGGGTGAGTAGAGAGATAGACTCCTAGAGTTGGAAGGGATTCTCAAAGGCCATCTAGTCCACCCCCTGTCTGCAAGGCAGGAAAAGCACAACCAAAGCCTTCCCAGCAGATGGCCACGAGTCTATTATTAAGACCTCAAGAATAGAAGGATAGATAGATGAGAGATGGTATCGATAGATGGATGGGTGGAGAGATAGAATCCTAGAGTTGGAAGGGACCCTCAAAGGCCATCTAGTCCACCCCCTTTCTGCCAGGCAGGAAAAGCACAACCAAAGCCCTCCCAGCAGATGGCCATCCAGCTTCTGCTTCCAAACCCTCAAGTCGGGAGTGACCCAGCTGGACTGTGGGATTTCAATGCTTGGTAAACATCTCCACAGCCTGGCTCTAGTCTCAGGGATGCCCACGATGCGTGGAAAAGTGGATCAGAGCCTCAGCGGTTGCAAACCACAGGCGGGAGCCAAGCTTCCTTGTTTGTTCGCCTGCCTGCTTCCCTCCCTCCTTTCCTCCCTCCTTTCCTCCCTCCTTAATCTCTCCCATCTCCCTCCTTCCTTTTTTCCCTCCGGGAAAATGACGGCAGCTCCGCCCGTCTCTTTCTCTGTCTCTGTCTCTGGGCGTGAGTCAGGCATTTCCACTCGGGACCGGCCCCGCCGCCTCTCTTCCTCCCACTTCCTCCTCTTCCTTCCTTTTTCCCGACCTCGACCAGGGAAGAGGGGGAAACGGGACCCCTCAAAGGAAAAGAGGGCTTGGGGAACCAAAGCCAGAGGTGTGGCTCTGCAGCAGAGAAGGCCAAGGCCATTCCTCTTAATTGGAGCAGAGTTTCCTTCCCTCCTGACCATTGAGAGATATGAGGAAGGGGCTACAATTGTGTCCCGCCCCCTAGAATTCCGCCCCTTGGACAGGAAGAGACAGATGAGATAGACTCCTAGAGTTCGAAGGGACCCTCAAAGGCCATCCAGTCCAACCCTCTTTGTCAGGAAGGAGACACAACCAAAGCCCTCCCAACAGATAACCATCCGCCCTATTTTAAGACCTCTAGAGAAAAAGGATAGATAGATAGATAGATAGATAGATAGATAGATAGATAGATAGATAGATAGATAGATAGATAGATAGATGATAGATAGATAGATAGATGGGTGGATAGGAGATGGAATCGATAGATGGATGGATTGAGAGGGTTGGACTAAATGGCCTTTGAGGGTCCCTTCCAACTCTAGGAATCTGAGTTGGAAGGGCCATCCCTCTTTGCAGGAAGGAAACACAACCAAAGCCCTCACAACAAATGACCATCTGCCTTATTTGAAGACCTCTAGAGATGAAGCATTGATAGATAGATGGATGGATGGACGAACGAGAGATGGAATTGATAGATGGATAGATGGATGGAGAGGGTAGGACTAGATGACTTTTGAGGGTCCCTTTCAACCCTAGGAGTCTGAGTTGGAAGGGACCCTCAAAGGACATCCCTCTTTGCCAGAAAGGAGACACAACCAAAGCCCTCCCAAAGATGGCCATCCGGCCTGTTTTAAGACCTCTAGAGAAGAATAGATGATGGATGGATGGATGAGAGAGGGAATGATGGATGGGTGGAGAGGGTTGGACTGGATGGCCTTTGAGGGTCCCTTCTAACTCTAGGCGTTTGAGTTGGAAGGGACCCTCAAAGGCCACCCCTCTTTGCCAGAAAGGAGACACAACCAAAGCCCTCCCAGCAGATGGCCATCCGGCCTGTTTTAAGACCTCTAGAGAAGAAGGATAGATAGATAGATAGATAGATAGATAGATGGATGGATGGATGGATGGATGGATGGATGGATGGATGGATGGATGGATGGAAGGATGGTTGGATAGATAGATAGATAGATAGATAGATAGATAGATAGATAGATAGATAGATGAGAGAGGGAATCGATAGATGGATGGGTGGAGAGGGTTGGACTGGATGGTCTTTGAGGGTCCCTCAAATTCTAGGAGTCTGAGTTGAAAGGGACATTCAAAGGCCACCCAGTCCAACCCTCTTTGCCAGAAAGGAGACACCACCAAAGCCCTCCCAGTAGATGGCCATCCGGCCTGTTTTAAGATCTCTAGAGAAGAAGGATGGATGGATGGATGGATGGATGGATGGATGGATGGATGGATGGATGGATGGATGGATGGATAGATAGATAGATAGATAGATAGATAGATAGATAGATAGATAGATAGATAGATAGATGAGAGAGGGAATCGATAGATGGATGGGTGCAGAGATAGGGGCGGGGAGAGGGGGGAATGAAATCGATATTGTTGTTATTGTTAAGCTGGTGACCCTCCAGATGTTTGGGGTCTAAGTTGTGAGTTTTAGTTGTGAGTCGCTTTGAGTCTCCATACAACTGTATAAAATCCCACAATATCTGCTTTGAACTGGGTTATATGGCAGTGTGGACTCAGATAACCCGGTTCACAGCAGATATTGTGGATTATCAGCCTTGATATTTTGGGTTAGAGGACTGTGTGGAAGGGCCCTCCCTCCGTATGGAGAGAAAAAGTGGGATATAAACAACAACAACAACAACAATGTCCCAGAAGCCCCTATTGCCGGCTTCTCCATCCTCACAACCTCTGAGGATGCCTGCCATAGATGCAGGCGAAACATCAGGAGAGAATGCTTCTGGAACATGGCCATACAACAACCCAGGGCCTATGTTTCCCTCCCAAGGCAGTGAAAGTCGGGATCATCGCGCTGTAACTATCTAATCTGGAGGTCTCAAAGTTCTAATATTTTAATGTTTCAGTCTCCTGATGGTTTGAGACCATCACAACATCTATTCATGGTGTTGTCCAAGGCTTTCGTGGCCGGAATCACTGGGTTGCTGTGATTTTTCAGGGTTGTATGGCTAGCCATGTTCCAGAAGCACTCTCTCCTGACGTTCCTTCATTTCCCAAGTGGGATGAGTCCCCCTTTGCTCGTCCATGGAGGCCCACTGGGAGACCTCGTGCAGGTCACACTGTCTCAGCCTCAGGGTATGGGCCGTGGGAAAAAGGTCGGCAAGAAGAAGAGGAGGGTCTTCCTTATCTCCCATAAGTGGAACATGACATGAAGGTACACAACAACAACAACAACAACAACAACAAGGAGAGCCTTTGGCATGCAAACAAGGGCCACCCGCCGTGCTTTCCTCGCCCTCTGGCGACCAGCCAGCCTTTGGGAAATAAATCTCTTCTGGGAAGAAGCCCAGGAGGAGGAGGAGGATGCTCAAAGACCAAAGGAAGATGGGAACCTCCTGCCAGAAAGGAAGGCACACAGCCAAAGCCCTCCCAACAGATGACCATCCATCCACCCAGCCTCTGCTTTGAGATCTCCAGAAAAGAAGATAGATCGACTTCTAGAGTTGGAAGGGACCCTCAGAGGCCATCTAGTCCAACCCTCTTTGCCAGGAAGGAGACACAACCAAAGCACTCCCAACAGATGGTCATACATCCACCCAGCTTCAGCTTTGAAATCTCCAGAGAAGATCGACTCCTAGAGTTGGAGTTGGCTGAGTGGATGGTCATCCATCCACTCAGCCTCTAGATCTCTAGAGAAGAAGATGATAGGCGGACTCTTCGAGTTGGAAGGGACCATCGGAGGCCATCCAGTCCAACTCCCTTTGCCAGGAAGGAGACACAACCATAGACAGACTCTTCGAGTTGGAAGGGATCCTCAGAGGTCATCAAGTCCAGCCCTCTTTGCCACGAAGGAGACACAACCAAACTACTCCCAACAGATGGCCATCCATCCACCCAGCCTGATTTGAGATCTCTAGAGAAGAAGATAGATCGACTCCCAGAGTTGGAAGGGACCCTAGAGGCTATCCAGTCCAGTCCTCTTGGCCACGAAGGAGACACAACCAAAGCACTCCCAACAGATGGTCATCTATCCACTCAGCCTCTAGATCTCTAGAGAAGAAGATGATAGGAAGACTCTTCAAGTTGGAAGGGACCCTCAGAGGTCATCCAGTCCGACCCTCTTTGCCAGGAAGGAGACACAACCAAAGCACTCCCAACAGATGGCCATCTATCCACCCAGCCTCTGCTTTGAGATCTACAGAAAAGAAGATAGATCAACTCCTAGAGTTGGAAGGGACCCTCAGAGTCCATCAAGTCCAGCCCTCTTGGCCATGAAGGAAACACAACCAAAGCACTCCCAACAGATGATCATCCATGCACTCAGCCTCTAGATCTCTAGAGATAGGCAGACTCTTCGAGTTGGAAGGGACCATCAGAGGCCATCCAGTCCAACCCCCTTTGCCAGGAAGGAGACACAACCATAGACAGACTCTTCAAGTTGGAAGGGACCCTCAGAGGCCATCAAGTCCAGCCCTCTTGGCCAGGAAGGAGACACAACCAAAGCACTCCCAACAGATGGCCATCTATCCACCCAGCCTCTGCTTTGAGATCTCCAGAGAAGAATATAGATCGACTCCTTGAGTTGGAAGGGACCCTCAGAGGCCATCTAGTCCAGCCCTCTTTGCCACGAAGGAGACACAACCAAAGCACTCCCAACAGATGGTCATACATCCACCCAGCTTCTGCTTTGAGATTTCCAGAGAAGATCGAGTTGGAAAGGATCCTCAGAGGCCATCCAGTTCAAAACACTTTGCCAAGAAAGAGACACAACCAAAGCTCTCCCAACAGATGGCCATCCATCCACCCAGCCTCTGCTTTGAGATCTCCAGAGAAGAAGATAGTTTGGCTCCTAGAGTTGGAAGGGACCCTCAAAGACCATCAAGTCCAGCCCTCTTGGCCAGGAAGGAGACTCAACAAAAGCACTCCCAACAGATGGTCATCCATGCACTCAGTCTCTAGATCTCTAGAGAAGAAGATGATAGGCAGACTCTTCGAGTTGGAAGGGACCATTAGAGGCCATCCAGTCCAACCCCATTTGCCAGGGAGGAGACACAACCATAGACAGACTCTTCAAGTTGGAAGGGACCCTCAGAGGTCATCCAGTCCGACCCTCTTTGCCAGGAAGGAGACACAACCAAAGCTCTCCCAACAGATGGCCATCCATCCACCCAGCCTCTGCTTTGAGATCTCCAGAGAAGAAGATGATAGATCAACTCCTAGAGTTGGAAGGGACCCTCAGAGCCACCCAATCCAATACGCTTTGCCAAGGAGACACAATCAAAGCTCTCCCAACAGATAGCCATCCATCCACCCAGCCTCTGTTTTGAGATCTCTAGAGAAGAAGATGATAGGCAGACTCTTCAAGTTGGATGGGACCCTCAGAGGCCATCCAGTTCACCCCTTTCTGCCAGAAAGGAAGCACACAACCAAAGCTGTGCTGTGGTTTTTAACCTTTTTTGATGGATTTAAACTGTGAGTTTTTCAAATGCTGCTATTGTTTACTTCTGTTTTAATATTTGCATTTGTGTGTATCATAAATTGTATATTAATGATTTTATGTGTATATAATTACAATAATAATAATGCCCTCCCAACCCCGATGGCCATCCAGCCTCTGTTCTGGGATCCCTAAAGAGAAAGATGATAGATAGGAAGAGACAGATGAGCTAGATAGACTCCTGGAATTGGAAGGGACCCTCAGAGGCCATCTAGTCCACCCCCTTCTGTCAGAAAGAAACACATACAACCAAAGCGTTCCTAGCAGATGACAGCTTTGAGTCCCCTTTGGGAGAGGAGAATAATAATAATAATAATAATAATAATAATAATAATAATAATAATAATAATCCAGCCTCTATTCTGAGATCTCTAGAGAAGAAGATAATAGATAGGAAGAGAAAGATGAGATAGAATTGGAAGAGACCCTCAAAGACCACCCAGTCCAACCGTCTTTTGCTAGGAAGGAGACACAGCCAAAGCCTTCCCAACAGATGACCATCTACCCTATTTTAAGACCTCTACAGAAGAAGGATGGATAGATGATAGATAGATAGATAGATAGATAGATAGATAGATAGATGATAGATAGATAGATAAGAGATGGAATCGATATATTGATGGATGGAGAAAGTTGGACTAGATGGACTTTGAGGGTCTCTTCCAACGCTAGGAGTCTGAGTCGGAAGGGACCCTCAAAGGCCATCCCTCTTTGCCAGAAAGGAGACACAACCAAAGCCCTCCCAACAGATGGCCATCCACCCTATTTTAAGACCTCTACAGAAGAAGGATTGATTGATTGATAAGAGATGGAATTGATGGATGGATGAAGAGGGTTGGACTGGATGGCCTTTGAGGGACCCACAAAGACCATCCCTCTTTGCCAGAAAGGACACAACCAAAGCCCTTCCAGTAGATGGCCTGTTTTAAGACCTCTAGAGAAGAAGGATAGATGGATGGATGGATGGATGGATAGATAGATAGATAGATAGATAGGAGAGGGAATCGATAGATGGATGGGTGGAGAGTCTGAATTGGAAGGGACCCTCAAAGGCCACCCAGTCCAACCCTCTTTGCCAGAAAGGAGACACAACCAAGCCCTCCCAGCAGATGGCCAATTAGCCTGTGTTAGGACCTCTAGAGAAGAAGGGTAGATGGATGGATGGATGGATGGATGGATGGATGGATGGATGGATGGATGGATGGATAGATAGATAGATAGATAGATAGATAGATAGATAGATAGATAGATAGATAGATAGATGAGAGAGGGAATCGATAGATGGATGGGTGGAGAGTGTGAGTTGGAAGGGACCCTCAAAGGTCACCCAGTCCAACCCTCTTTGCCAGAAAGGGAACACACAAACAAAGCCCTCCCAGCAGATGGCGAGTAGTATATAGATATGATGGATGAAAAGATGGATGGATGGATGGATGGATGGATGGATGGATGGATAGATAGATAGATAGATAGATAGATAGATAGATAGATAGATAGATAGATAGATAGATAGATAGATGAGAGAGGGAATCCATAGATGGATAGGTGGAGAGTCTGAGTTGGAAGGGACCCTCAAAGGTCACCCAGTCCAACCCTCTTTGCCAGAAAGGAGACACCACCAAAGCCCTCCCAGCAGATGGCCAGGGGAAGGGTCCCCCTTGCAATACCCTTCCCCCCGACTCACCTCCCATGGCGCCGGGGTCTTCCTCCTCTCTTCAATAGGGCAGAGTTTCTTTATGAGGTGGGGTGGGTGGGGGGGCTTCTATTGCATGTTCCTCGCGGAAATAGCGCCAGAGAGAAGCTCAGCCCTTCCTCTTTCCTTCCTCCCTTCCTCCCTCCCTTCCTTCCGACCCTCGCCCGTCCCCCTATCAGTCAGTCCGTCAGTCCAGCGGAGTGTCCACCTGCCGGCTGCCGGTGCGCGAGTGGGGCGAGGCCGGCGGCGCGGCTCCCTATAAGACGCCCATCGCAATTAGCCATTTCCGCGTCCTTTGGGCCGCGCGAGAGGCGCTTCCTCCGTGGGAGGAAGAAAGAGCGGGGAGGGGGAGGGGGGAGGGGAAGGAGAGGAGGAGGAGGAGGAAGAAGAAGAGAAGCGCGCTCCCTTAAGGTTTACTCAGAGGAAATACCGGCCTGTGCCCGGCTTTGCCACTTCCTCGCGTGGAGGGCGGGAAGGAGGGAGGGAGGCATTCCTGGGCTCCCAGTCACCCCTCAGGGAAGTAATTAAGCCCTCGGGGAAGTAATTAAGGGGGCGGGGGGCGGAGGAAGAAGAGAGAAGCAAAGGGAAGCCCCCCGAACGAGAGAAGAGAGTGAGAGGTGTCAATCAAGGGGCCACGCGTGATGGACGTTTCTCAATTATTCCAGTGGCAGACCCCGCCTTTGCTCTCCTCTCCACGTGGGAGCCCCTCTCCTCCCACGCGGGGACACGCGTGGGAGATTCTCCCCGCCTCCTTTTTCTTTTCCTCCCCCCCACCCCACGAAGACCCACGCTGCAGGGCCCGAGCGACCCACGCTGCCGGGACAAGACAGAGAGAGATGTCAGTCAAGGGGCCACGCGTGGTGGATGTTTCTCACTGACCCCAGTGGCAGACCCCTCCTCTTTGCCCTTCCCCTCCCACGCGGGGACACGAGTGGGAAATCCTCCTCGCCTGCAGGGCCCGAACGACCCACGCTGCCGGGAGAAAACAGTGAGAGATGTCAGTCAAGTAGTCACGCGTGGTGGACGTTTCTCACTGGCCCCAGTGGCAGACCCCTTCTCTTTGCTCTCCCCCCACCCACGTGGGAGTTTCTCCCGTCCCACGCGGGGACACGAGTGGGAGATTCTCCTCACTCCCTTTTCCTCCTCCTCCTCCTCCTCCCCCCTTGTGGGCAGCTTGGGGGTCTCTGCCCCGCCCCCTTTGGGCGCCCAAGGGTCCCTTCCTCCTCCCTCTTTTCCTTCTTCCTTCCTTCTTTCCTTCCTTCCCTCTCTCTTTCTCTCTCTCTCTCTCTTTCTGCCAAAGCGGCGCCTCGGCCGGGCCTGACTTTCCGGTTTGGAGTCTCCTCCGCCGCCCTTGTTTACTTCCCTGGCGCTCCCCCTCTTCTTTCGGCCTCTCTCTCTCTTTCCAGGCGAAGAGGAAGGGATGGAAGGAGGAAGGAGGAGAAGCAGCGTGGAAGTGGGGCGCCTCCCGGCCCACGCCCCGACCAAGCGCCCCGCGGGCATCGCGCCCTCCGCCTCCTCCTCCGGCAGAAGAAGGAAGGAAGGAAGGAAGGAAGGGAAGCAGGTAGGGAGGAGGAAGGAGGACGCCGCCCGGAAAAGCGCCCTGAGTCACCCCGGAATGCGGCCGCACGCCCGCCTTCCCTCCCCTCCCGCGCCCACGCCGCCTGGAAGTGGCCCATTGACACCTAGGCAGGGAGGGATGTGTGTGTGTGTGGGGGGGGGGGGGGAGTCCCTGATGGGATACCCCCCCTTCTCCCTGGAAGTTCTTTAACAGAGGCTGGATGGCCATCTGTCGGGAGAGTTTGGATGGTGCCTTCCTGCCTGGCAGAAAAGGGTCAGACTGGATGGCCCTTTGGGGTCCCAACTCTAGGATGTTAATAATAATAATATTTCTATTATTTTTAAGCAGAAGCTGGATGGCCATCTCTTGGGAAAGCTTGGATGGTGCCTTCCTGCCTGGCAGAAAAGGGTCAGACTGGATGGCCCTTTGGGGCCCCAACTCTAGGATGTTAATAATAATAATATTTCTATTATTTTTAAGCAGAAGCTGGATGGCCATCTCTTGGGAGGGCTTGGAGGGTGTCCTTCCTGCCTGGCAGGAAAGAGTCAGACTAGATGGACCTTTGGGGTCCCTTCCAACTCTAGGATGTTATTATTATTAATATTGTTATTATTTCTATTATTTTTAAGCAGGATGGCCATCTGTTTGGAGGGCTTTGATAGCGCTTTCCTGCCTGGCAGAAAAGGGTCAGACTGGATGGCCCTTTGGGGTCCCTTCCAACTCTCGGATATTATCATCATCATCATCATCATCATCACAATTAAGCAGAAGCTGGATGGCCATCTGTTGGAAGGGCTTGGATGGTGCCATCCTGCCTGGCAGAAAAGGGTCAGACTGGATGGCCCTTTAAGGTCCCCTCCAACTCTAGGATATTTATTATTATTATTATCATCATTATTAAGCAGAAGCCGGATGGCCATCTCTTGGGAGGGCTTGGATGGTGCCTTCCTGCCTAGCAGAAAAGGGTCAGACTGGATGGCCTTTTAAGGTCCCCTCCAATGGGATATTATTATTAGTATCATCATCATCATCATCATCATCATCATCATCATCATCATCATCAAGTCCAACTCTAGGAAGCTACCATTTTTAAGCAGAAGCTGGACGGCCATCTGTTGGGAGAGCTTGGATGGTGCCTTCCTGTCAGGCAGAAAAGGGTCAGACTGGATGGCCCTTTCGGGTGCCTTCCAACTGGATGTTAATAATAATAATAATAATATTTCTATTATTTTTAAGCAGAAGCTGGATGGCCATCTCTTGGGAGGGATTGGATGGTGCTTTCCTCCCTGGCAGAAAAGGGTCAGACTGGATGGTCCTTTGGGGTCCCTTCCAACTCTAGGATACTATTATTATTATTATTATTAATATTATTATTTCTATTTTGTTTAGACAGAAGCTGGATGGCCATCTGTTGGGAGGGCTTTGATGGTGCTTACATGCCTGGCAGAAAAGGGTCAGACTGGATGGCCCTTTGGGGTTCCTTCCAATTCTAGGATGTTATTATTATTATTAATATTATTATTATTTCTATTATTTTTAAGCAGAAGCCGGATGGCCATCTGTCAGGAGAGCTTGGATGGCCCCTTCCTGTCTGGCAGAAAAGGGTCAGACTGGATGGCCCTTTGGGGTCCCAACTCTAGGATATTATTATTATTATTATTATTATTATTATTATTATCATAATTAAGCAGAAGCCGGATGGCCATCTGTCGGGAGGGCTTGGATGGCGCCTTCCTGCCTGGCAGAAGGGGTTGGACTGGATGGCCCTTTTGGGTCCCTTCGAACTCTAGGATACTATTATTATTATTATAATTATTATTTCCATTATGTTTAAGCAGAAGCTGGATGGCTATCTGTCGGAAGGGCTTGGATGGCACTTTCCCGCCTGGCAGAAAAGGGTCAGACTGGATGACCCTTTGGGGTCTCCTCCAACTCTAGGATACTATTATTCTCAATATCATTTTTAAGCAGAAACTGGATGGCCATCTCTCAGGAGGGATTGGAGGGTGTCCCTCCTGGCAGAAATGTGTCAGATTGGATGGCCCTTTGGGGTCCCTTTGAATTCTAAGATGTTATTTTTATTATTAACACTATTATCATTTTTATTATTTTTAAGCAGAAGCCTGATGGCCATCTGTCGGGAGGGTTTGGATGGTGCCTTCCTGCCTGGCAGAAAAGGGTCAGACTGGATGGTCCTTTGAGGTCTCCTCCAACTCTGCGATATTATTGCTCTTAATATTATTTTTAAGCAGAAGCTGGATGGCCATCTGTCAGGAGGGCTTGGAGGGTGTCCCTCCTGGCAGAAAAGGGTTGGACTGGATGGCCCATGGGGTCTCTTTCAGCTCTCAAATTTTATTATTATTATTATTATTATTATTATTATTATTATTATTATTATTATTATTATTAGCATAGCAGGGGCCCCCAGGACCCCTCTGGTGGTGCGGCAGGTTAAACCATTGCATTGCTGAGCTTGCTGACCAACACATCAATGGTTCAAATCCAAGGAACAGGGTGAGTTCCCGCTGTTAGGCCCAGCTTCTGCCAACCTAGCAGTTTGAAAACATGCAAATGTTAAGTAGATCCATAGGCACCACTTTGACGAGAACGTAATGGCACTCCATGCAGTCCTGCCAGTGGCCGCATGACCTTGGAGGTGTCTACGACAATGCCGACTCTTCGGCTTAGAAAGGGAGATGAGCACCAGAGTCAGACATGACTAGACTTCATGTCAAGGGGGAAACCTTTACCTTTACTAGTAGTAGCAGCAGTAATAGTAGTATTAAGCAGAGGCTGAGTGGTCATCTGTCAAACATACTTTGACTGTGCCTGTCCAGAAGGGGGTAGGACTAGATGGCCCATGTGGTTTCTTCCAACTCTTATGATTCTATGACCTGTGGGGAGGGCTCAGATGCTGCCCTCCTGCCTGGCAGAAACGGACTGGACTGTCTGGCACTGGGGGGGTCTCTTCCAACAGGGAGAATCCTAGCATTCTCTTTGGAAGAGACCCCCAGGGCCATCAAGTCCACCAGAGAAGTGAAGGCAGAGCGAATCTTCCAACCAGTGAGAGCTGTCCAGCAATGGAAACTCGTAGATACCTGGAGGTTTTCAAGCAGAGGCCGGATGGCCATCTGTTGGGAGAGCTTGGATCATAGAATCCTAGAATCAAAGAGTTGGAAGAGACCTCATGGGCCATCCAGTCCAACCCCATTCTGCCAAGAAGCAGGAATATTGCATTCAAATCACCCTTGACAGATGGCCATCCAGCCTCTGTTTAAAAGCTTCCAAAGAAGGAGCCTCCACCACACTCCGGGGCAGAGAGTTCCACTGCTGAACGGCTCTCACAGTCAGGATGGTGCCTTCCTCCCTGGCAGAAAAGGGTCAGACTGGGTGGCCCTTTGAGGTCTCCTCCAACTCTAGGATATTATTATTCTTAGTATTATTTTTAAGTAGAAGCTGGATGGCCATCTGTCAAGAGGGCTTGGATGATGTCTTCCTGCCTGGCAGAAGGGGTTGGACTGGATAGCCCTTTGGGGTCCCTACCAACTCTAGGATGTTGTTATTATCATTGTTATTGTTATTGTTATTACTATTTTTAAGCAGAAGCCGGATGGCCATCTGTTGGGAGGGCTTGGATGGCGCCTTCCTGCCTGGCAGGAAAGGGTCAGACTGGATGGCCCATGTGGTCTCTTCCAACTCTTATGATTCTGTGACCTGTGGGGAGGGCTTGGGTGCTGCCCTCCTGCCTGGAAGAAATGGATTGGACTGGGTGGCACTGGGGGTCGCTTCCAAGAACCCTGTCATCATTTTTGGATGAGACCCCCAGGGCCATCAAGTCCACCAGACAAGTGGAGGCATAGGGAATCCTCCAACCAGTGAGAGCTGTCCAGCAAGGGAAACTCGTAGATACCTGGATGGCCATCTCTTGGGAGGGCTTGGGTGGTGTCCTCCAACTCTAGGCACCTGGTTCTCTGAAGCCTCCCTCTCAGCCCCAGGGAAGGCTGGGGAATCTCCTACTGAGAGGCCCCCCAGGGCTTCCCCAGCCCTTGGATCATAAAGCTTCATCTCCAGGATGGAGGGATACCTGGAGGGTTTCAAGCAGAGGCCGGATGGCCATCTGTTGAAAGGGCTTGGGTGGTGTCCTCCAACTCTAGGCACCTGGTTCTATGGAGCCTCCCTCTCAGCCCTAGAGAAGGCCAGGGAATCTCCTACTGAGGGGCCCCCAGGGCTTCCCCAAGCCTTGGATCATAAAGCTTCATCTCCAGGATGGAGGGATACCTAGAGGGTTTCAAGCAGAGGCCGGATGGCCATCTGTTGAGAGGGCTTGGGTGGTGTCCTCCAACTCTAGGCACCTGGTTCTATGGAGCCTCCCTCTCAGCCCCAGAGAAGGCTGGGGAATCTCCTACTGAGGGTCCCCCCAGAGCTTCCCCACGCCTTGGATCATAAAGCTTCATCTCCAGGATGGAGGGATACCTAGAGGGTTTCAAGCAGAGGCCGGATGGCCATCTGTTGAGAGGGCTTGGGTGGTGTCCTCCAACTCTAGGCACCTGGTTCTATGGAGCCTCCCTCAGCCCCAGAGAAGGCTGGGGAATCTCCTACTGAGGGTCCCCCCAGAGCTTCCCCACGCCTTGGATCATAAAGCTTCATCTCCAGGATGGAGGGATACCTAGAGGGTTTTGAACAGAGGCCGGATGGCCATTTATTGAAAGGGCTTGGGTGGTGTCCTCCAACTCTAGGCACCTGGTTCTATGGAGCCTCCCTCTCAGCCCCAGAGAAGGCCAGGGAATCTCCTACTGAGGGGCCCCCAGGGCTTCCCCAAGCCTTGGATCATAAAGCTTCATCTCCAGGATGGAGGGATACCTAGAGGGTTTCAAGCAGAGGCCGGATGGCCATCTGTTGAGAGGGCTTGGGTGGTGTCCTCCAACTCTAGGCACCTGGTTCTATGGAGCCTCCCTCTCAGCCCCAGAGAAGGCTGGGGAATCTCCTACTGAGGGTCCCCCCAGAGTTTCCCCAGCCCTTGCTTCGTAAAGCTTCATCTCTAGGATGGAGGGATTACTGGTGGTGGTGGTGGTGAGGTCCTCACTGGAAGGAAAGAGAAAGCTGGATCTGGATTTGGGGATGGACCTCTTGCAGAAAGAGGGTGAGCCAGGATCCAGAGGAGGAGGCCAGGCCAAGCGCTGTTGCCTGCTTCCCCTGATGGCCTTCCCAAGAGTGAAGGAGAGGCGCATACCTTCTGTGGTGCTGGACCTTCAAACCAGACCCAGGGTCACTCCAGGTCAAGCAGCGTTGAGGGGGGCTAGACCTTCTCCCCACCTCGAGACACTACCCTCCTGGGACTGCATCCCATCTAGAATCACATCAGCCTTTCGAGGCGCCACATCACGCCCTTGACTCATGTTCAGCTTGTGGTCTGGCAGGACTCCGAGATCTCTTGCGCATACTTTTCACATACCTTCCTGCCGTCAAAGCCAGGTATCACTCGTCCGACGTTTGAGCACTTTGCAGGTTCACCCAGGGAAGAACCATTTGCAAAGAAACCCTATAATTTCAGAAAGTTAAGTGGAAGTTGCACAAAGAGGAGTTGGGAGAAATAAATCATCAGGACGGATGACACAGCGAGGCCGCCGCCTGAGGCTACAGAGAGAGAATTTAATGAAAGAATAGAGGAGAAGGAAAGATCCTGAGTATACAGTCCAGCCCCAATAAAAAACAGGCATGGCAGCCACCAAAGCAGCCTTGCGCTAACTTTCCATGCAAGCACAGCAATGCTCGACATTCAACAACAAAGGCTGGGTCTACACTGCCGTATAATCACTTCTGGTGCAACTGGCAGTTTCTCAAGATGCTTCTGACACGGAAAAACAAAACAAAACAAAACACCTGCCATGTGTCCAGAGGAGGGCAACTAAAATGATCAAGGGTCTGGAGAACAAGCCCTATGAGGAGCGGCTCAAAGAGCTAGGCATGTTTAGCCTGAAGAAGAGAAGGCTGAGAGGAGACATGATGAGGGCCATGTGTAAATACATGAGAGGAAGTCCTAGGGAGGAGGGAGCAAGCTTGTTTTCTGCTTCCCTGGAGACTAGGACGCAATGGAACAATGGCATCACACTACAAGAAAGGAGATTCCACCTGAACATTAGGAAGAGCTTCCTGACTGTGAAAGCTGTTCAGCAGTGGAACTCTCTGCCACGGAGTGTGGTGGAGGCTCCTTTTTTGGAAGCCTTTAAACAGAGGCTGGATGGCCATCTGTCAGGGGTGCTTTGAATGCAATATTCCTGCTTCTTGGCAGAATGGGGTTGGACTGGATGGCCCATGAGGTCTCTTCCAACTCTTTGATTCTATTTTATTTTTATTTTTTATTTCTCGCGTCAGGGCAACCAGTCAATTATATTACATTTCTAACAGAACAAAGCAAACAAACAGAGGAAATACAAAATGTGTGAGCTTGGTAGTTGATTAAATGTCCTTTGACCAGTATCTGGCCACTTGGAGTGCTTCTGGTGTTGCTGCAAGAAGGTCCTCCATTGTGCATGTGGCTGGGCTAAGGTTGCATTGCAGCAGGTGGTCAGTGGTTTGCTCTTCTCCACACTCGCATGTCAAGGATTCCACTTTGTAGCCCCATTTCTGAAGGTTGGCTCTGCATCTCGTGGTGCCAGAGCGCAGTCTGTTCAGTGCCTTCCAAGTCGCCCAGTCTTCTGTGTGCCCAGGGGAGTCTCTCATTTGGTATCAGCCATTGGTTGAGGTGTTGGGTTTGAGCCTGCCACTTTTGGACTCTCGCTTGCTGAGGTGTTCCAGCGAGTGTCTCTGTAGATCTTAGAAAACTATTTCTAGATTTAAGTCGTTGACGTGCTGGCTGATACCCAAACAGGGGATGAGCTGGAGATGTCTCTGCCTTGGTCCTTTCACTATTGGCTGCTACTTCCCGGCGGATGTCAGGTGGTGCAATACCGGCTAAGCAGTGTAATTTCTCCAGTGGGGTAGGGCGCAGACACCCTGTGATAATGCGGCATGTCTCATTCAGAGCCACATCCACTGTTTGATTCAATGATTCTATGAGTTCATAAAATTAAGGGGAAAGTTTTTTCTGAGTCCATTGGGTTCATATATTTATTTATTTATTTATTTATTTATTTATTTATTTATTTATTTATTGCATTTGTTAACCGCCGCTCTCAGTTTTTTATTTATTTATTTATTTATTGCATTTGTTAACCGCCGCTCTCAGCCCTAGGGCGACTCGCGGCGGTGTACAACATATAAAAAACAGTATACAATAGGGCATCACAATATCAACAATTCATTATACACATTAAGCTAATTTACACTAAACTAATCCGTATCGTCACACATAGAATCATAGCCAATCTCATAGACCGTATTCCGTTCCACTTGTCATTACCCGTTTGTAAAGCACTCAATTAAATGCCTTTCCAAATAGCCAGGTCTTTAGGCTCTTACGGAAAGCCAAAAGGGAGGGCGCCTGTCTGATTTCAACAGGGAGGGTGTTCCACAGCCGGGGGGCCACCACCGAGAAGGCCCTTTCTCTCGTCCCCGCCAGACGTGCCTGTGAGGCAGGCGGGATCGAGAGAAGGGCCTCCCCAGACGATCTTAAGGCCCTCGTGGGCTCATAGGCCGAGATGCGGTCCGATAGGTATTTTGGGCCGGAACCGTTTAGGGCTTTGTAGGATAACACCAGCACCTTAAATTGGGCCCGGTAGCAAATCGGCAGCCAGTGGAGCCATTGCAAGAGCTGAGGTTTGGGGTTCATTCACTGGAGTGAAGAAACTATAAATCCCATCTCGTCAGTGGGCCAGGATGGCCTGTCTGCTTCCCAGGGGTCCCAAGGGGTGACCGCAGCAGGTTCCCCAGGTCAACAGGGTTCTATGGCATCAAAGAGATGGCAGCAGCCGCAACGTAGCAGCAGGGAGCCATCTGGTTTCCATGTGAAGTTTTGGGGTGCAAAAGGTTATTCCTGGGGCGGAGGGATGCATAGTATGAAATCGAAACAGCAGTTAGTCTTAGAATTAGTCTAGGAAAAGAATGCCACCAGTTTGGAAATGATCCGTTGACTCGTGGATATGGGGACCCGATGGGTTTCAGTATCCACGGTTCAGAGAAATGCAGTTTCGGCCTCCTTGGGACGCTGAAATCGCATCCCGGGCAAGCCGGCAGCTGTCTGTGGCTCGGCAGTAGGAAAGAGTTTGGAGGCAGTAAAGGACACAGTGTATCACTATGGAGAGGAAAAGTTACAATTAAGTGATACTTTATTGGGGGATTTGTTACAATGTTAGGTGGAGGGGAAGAAAGCAAAGCAAAGCAAGGCAAAAGGAGATCTCGAAGTTGAAGCTGCTGCTGTGGCCACACTCCCAGCGATGCTGGCCCAGTTGGTCAACCAGGAACTGAGGAACTCCCTGCTGCAGGTCAGATTAGCTTAAAGGCAGGGGTTCCTGGCTGGCTCGCCATTACCTCGGTCATATCATGAGAAGACATCCTTCACTAGGAAATACAGTAATGCTTGGAAAGGCTGTCAGGAAAGAGGAAGGCCACATTCCGGGAGGAGGGACTCAGAAGATTGCTATGAATTTTCTATGCTCTATGGCCATGTTCCAGCAGCATTCTCTCCTGACGTTTCTCCTGCATCTGTGGCTAATATCATCTTCAGAGGTCTGATGGTGGTGAGGCAAGTGGAGTGTGTATATATGTATGTATGTATGTATATATATATATATATATATATATATATATATATATATATATATATCCCTGTGGAATAATGTCCAGGATTGGAGAAAAAAAACCTTATCTGTTTGAAGCCAAGTGTAAATCTTGGAATTAGCAAGCTTGAATAACACTGAGTAGCCGTGATAGCCACAGATATATATGCACTCCGCTTGCTTCACTGCCAACAGAATCTCTGAAGATGCCATTAGCCACATGTGCAGGTATTTATTTGTCGTGTCAGGACAACCAGTCAAATTATATTACATTTCTAACAGAACAAAGCAAACAAACAGACAAAATACAAAATTTGTGAGTTTGGTAGTTGATTAAATGTCTTTTGACCAGTATCTGGCCACTTGGAGTGCTTCTGGTGTTGCCGCAAGAAGGTCCTCCATTGTGCATGTGGCAGGGCTCAGGTTGCATTGCAGCAGGTGGTCAGTGGTTTGCTCTTCTCCACACTCGCATGTCATGGATTCCACTTTGTGGCCCCATTTCTTAGGTTGGCTCTGCATCTCGTGGTGCCAGAGCACAGTCTGTTCAGCGCCTTCCAAGTCGCCCCGTCTTCTGTGTGCCCAGGGGGAGTCTCTCATCTGGTATCACCCATGGATTGAGGTGCTGGGTTTGGGCCTGCCACTTTTGGACTCTCACTTGCTGAGGTGTTCCAGCGAGTGTCTCTGTAGATCTAAGAAAACTATGTCTTGATTTAAGTCGTTGACGTGCTGGCTGATACCCAAACAGGGGATGAGCTGGAGATGTCTCTGCCTTGGTCCTTTCACTATTGGCTGCTACTTCCCGGCGGATGTCAGGTGGTGCAATACCAGCTAAGCAGTGTAATTTCTCCAGTGGTGTAGGGCGCAGACACCCCGTGATAATGCAGCATGTCTCATTAAGAGCCACATCCACTGTTTTAGTGTGGTGAGATGTGTTCCACACTGGGCATGCGTACTCAGCAGCAGAGTAGCACAGTGCAAGGGCAGATGTCTTCACTGTATCTGGTTGTAATCCCCAGGTTGTGCCAGTCAACTTTCGTATGATATTGTTTCTAGCACCCACTTTTTGCTTGATATTCAGGCAATGCTTCTTATAGGTAAGAGAATGGTCCAGAGTGACTCCCAGGTATTTGGGTGTGCTGCAATGCTCCAGTGGGATTCCTTCCCAGGTGATCTTCGGAGCTCAGGATGCTTCTCTGTTCTTGAGATGAAAGGCACATGTCTGTGTTTTAGATGGGTTGGGGATCAGCTGGTTTTCCTTGTAATAGGCAGTAAGAGCACCTAGAGCTTCGGAAAGCTTCTGTTCAACCATCTCAAAGCTCCCTGCTTGAGCGGTAATGGCATGATCATCAGCATAGATGAAACCCTCTGTCCCTTCTGGCAATTGCTGGTCATTTGTGTAACTGTTGAACATGGATGGAGCAAGCACGTTTCCTTGAGGCAGGCCGTTCTCCTGTTTCCGCCATCTGCTTCTCTGGCCCTGGAACTCATGTGCAGGTGAAATGTCAGGACAGAATGCTGCTGGAACATGGCCATACAGCCTGAACAATACACAGCACTCCAGTGATTCCGGCCATAAAATCCTTCAGCAACATGAAGAGCCAGTGGTTTGAGCATTGAACTATGATGCTGGAGACCCCCTTTGCTTGGCCATGAAAACCCACTCGGTGACCCTGGTCAAGTCCCACTCTCTCAGCTTGATAGCAAGGCAATGGCAATCCCCCATTTGAACAAATTCTGTCAAGAAAACGCCATGATAGGTTTGCCTTGGGGTCACCAAAACTCAGAAATGACTTGAAAGCACACCTCCACAACAACAACAACAACAACAGCAGCAGCAGCAGCAACAACAACAACAAAAACAACAACAACAACAACAGGATCTTCCTCCTTTCCTGCTGTATCTTTTCCAATACGTTGTGTTGCCTTGTGATATGCCCAAAGTGTGTCAAGTTTAGTCATCTTGGCACCTAAAGAGAGTTTGGGTTGAATTTGCTTTTGGGCCCATTTATTTGTCTTGCACACAGCCTGAGATATCCTCAGAAACATATGAGCCAAATTTCATGTTCTCCTTTGGGGAGATTACTAAATACAAAGCAATTAGTATTTAATATTTTCTACGAAACTCGCTTGAAAAATAGCTGTAGGCTGTCGAGCTGAAGGCTTCGTTCCTAATCTAGATGTACTTTTTGGAGTGTGTAGTTAGTTACAGGTTTTAAGCTTCATAAAGGAACCGCCTCTCGGCTTCCTTCACTGCGCAGCTTTCATAACCGCACATAGAAAATGGAAATGTTGTGGCTGGGTGATTCTGATTTCAGGATGTCATGATGCATCTTTGCAATTCAGGATGTTGTTTTGTCCCTTCATGGTTGCTTTTCCAAGCCACCACCTGCTTTAAAGTTATGTAGCTCATTATTTTTGTGTTCTTCATGTTCCTCCATAAGCATGCCTTTGCATTTTCTTCCTTTGCATTTTTCAGCAATCTTTCCAAGACTTTGCCTATTTTTCCACTAGTATGGCATCATCTGCATATCTTGCATTGCTGACGTTCCCTCCTCCAGTTTTCGCGTCTCCTTCCTCCAAATCTAGTCCTGCTTGGTGTATGATACGTTCAGCAAATATCAAACAGAAAAGGGTGACAGAATGCAGTCTTGCCTGACCCGCTTGTCGGCTGAAAACCATTATGCTTGTCCGCATTCTGCCCTGAGAGCAGCCGCTTGTCCCGAGTTCAGGTTTCTCATCAGAACAACCAAAGGCAGTGGCACACCCTTTGCTTTCAGAGCAGGCCTTGGCCCTTTGTGATCTACACAATCAAAGGCTTTGCCGTCGTCTGAAAAGCCCCGCCGGCTTTCCATCAAAATTTTTTTTGGTGTGCTCCATTATCCGGTGAGTGTTCGCAATATGATTTCTGGTGCTGCTTCCTTTCCTGAACCCGGTTTGCGCAACTCACATTTCCTGCTCCACCTTACGGGAAGAGTCTGTCTCACGCTAGGCCAGGAACACCTTTTCACCCAGCATCACACAGAGTCCACAGTAGCTAAGGACAGCAGTTTATTTACAAAAAGGGGAAGTGGCCGTCTCTCAAAAAGGTGCAGCAGTCCAAATATATGCTGGTCGCTTCTGTGGTGAGAGAATCAGCCGTCTATGAAGACGTTGCCCAGGGGACGCCCAGATGTCTTGCAATCCTGTGAGGAGGCTTCTCTCATGTCCCCCGTGGATGAGACATGCCGCATTATCACGGGGTGTCTGCGCCCTACACCACTGGAGAAATTACACTGTTTAGCCGGTATCGCACCACCTGACATCCGCCAGGAAGTAGCAGCCAATAGTGAAAGGACCAAGGCAGAGACATCTCCAGCTCATCCCCTGTTTGAGTATCAGCCAGCACATCAACGACTTAAATCTAGACATAGTTTTCTAAGATCTACAGAGACACTTCCTGGAACTCTTCAGCAAGTGAGAGTCCAAAAGTGGCAGGCTCAAACCCAGCAACTCAACCAATGGCTGATACCAAATGAGAGTCTCCTTCCTGGGCACACAGAAGACGGGGGTGACTTGGAAGGCACTGAACAGACTGCACTCTGGCACCACGAGATGCAGAGCCAACCTTCAGAAATGGGGCTACAAAGTGGAATCCTTGACATGCAAGTGTGGAGAAGAGCAAACCACTGACCACCTGCTGAAATGCAACCTGAGCCCCGTCACATGCACAATGGAGGACCTTCTTGCAGCAACACCAGAGGCACTCCAAGGGGCCAGAGACTGGTCAAAGGACATTTAACCAACTACCAAACTCACAAGTTTTGTATTTTTCTGTTTGTTTGCTTTGTTCTGTTAGAAATGTAATATAATGGACTGGTTGCTCTGACATGACAAATAAATAAATAAAGTCCAAATATATAGAGATGAATAGTCCAAGATTGCAAGATACATGGAATCCAATTTATTTATTTATTATATATTTACCATATTTATACCCCACACTTCTCACCCCAAAGCGGACTCAGAGCAGCTCACATAGTAGGCACAATTTGATGCCACATAAACATACATTAGACAAAATAACATACATTAAAGGTAAATGTTTTCCCCTGACATTAAGTCGAGTCGTGTCCGACTCTGGGGGTTGGTGCTCATCTCCATTTCTAAGCCGAAGAACCAGCGTTGCCCATAGACACCTCCAAGGTCATGTGGCTGGCATGACTGCACGGAGCGCCGTTACCTTCCTGCCAGAGTGGTACCTATTGATCTACTCACATAGAATCATAGAATCAAAGAGTTGGAAGAGATCTCATGGGCCATCCAGTCCAACCCCATTCTGCCAAGAAGTAGGAATATTGCATTCAAATCACCCCTGACAGATGGCCATCCAGCCTCTGTTTAAAAGCTTCCAAAGAAGGACCTCCACCACACTCCGGGGCAGAGAGTTCCACTGCTGAATGGCTCTCACAGTCAGGAATTTCTTCCTCATGTTCAGATGGAATCTCCTTTCTTGTAGTTTGAAGCCATTGTTCCTGCGTCCTAGTCTCCAGGGAAGCAGAAAACAAGCTTGCTCCCTCCTCCCTGTGGCTTCCTCTCACATGTTTATACATGGCTATCATATCTCCTCTCAGCCTTCTCTTTTTCAGGCTAAACATGCCCAGCTCCTTAAGCCGCTCCTCATAGGGCTTGTTCTCCAGACCCTTGATCATTTTATCGCCCTCCTCTGGACACATTCCAGCTTGTCAATATCTCTCAGCGGTCCCTATTGATCTACTCACATTTGCATGTTTTCGAACTGCTAGGTTGGCAGAAGCTGGGGCTGACAGCGGAAGCTCATGCCGCTCCCTGGATTCGAACCTGCAACCTTTCGGTCAACAAGTTTAGCAGCTTGGTGGTTAACCTACTGCGCCATGGGGGCTCCCATAGACACATTAAAACCAGCTACTAAAACATGTCAACAATTGAAATCTATTCACTGAAATCACGTAATCCAAATCGTAGTCCAAGGCCGTTCTAGTTGTCATTGCACCATTCCACATTCACTTATTACATTGCAAGATTCCTATCCAAACACTTGATCCCACATCCACCTTTTTAGCTTTTTTAGACTTCATGAAATCCACAAAGTCCAGAGCATAGGCATAAATCCTTAAGCGTGAACTTCTCCAAGACAAAAACACTTCCAGGAACAAAGGCGAACTTACTTATTATTATTTATTTTAAGCATTTTTACTCCGCCCTTCTCAGCCCTAAGGAGACTCAGGGCGGAGCATAACATATAAACAGCAAATATTCAATGCCAGGACATAAATAGATTATACATATACATAAACATTAAAATCATTTATCTCGGCATTAAAAATCCAAACTTGAGAGCTAAACATAAACTTGATCTTATGACAATGCTGTCTGCTCTGAAGAGGCCAGGAAAACATCACTTAATTTAAGCTCAAACCTGACCAAACAGTCATGAGGTCATCCCTTTGGTACCTGGGTTTCAAGAACTGTTTCTCATCATCTTTCTGGCCTTCTAATTAACCTTTGCTTCACTCTCTCCAAGCTGAGGCCTAATCTCATATCATGGGCAACTCCCCATCTTCTGAAGGCTGAGAAGGCCATGAAGGCCAATTCTCAAGAGAAACATCCTCTATCTCTTCTGCAGCTCCCGTCCCTTCTCTCTGATCTATGGCCTGCATTTCTGTCTGTGTTTCAGCCTGATCACTCACAGACTCAGTGAAAAATCCATAATTCCCCTCATCCTCTGAGGCAGAATCCCCAGCATCCCTAGCATTTTGCTGCTGAGCCCCAACAGAGTCTTCGGCCAGATCTACACTGCCATATAATGCCGTTTGAACTGCACTGAACAGCATGACATGGGTCTAAATCAGGCATGGGAAAACTTGGGCCCTTCAGGTGTTTTGGACTTCAACTCCCACAATTCCTAACAGCCTGAGACCCTTTTCTTTGCCCCCCTCAACTGCTTTAAGTGGAAAAGAAAAGGGAAAAAGAAAGGGCCTGAGGCTGTTAGGAATGGTGGGAGTTGAAGTTAAAAACACCTGGAGGGAAGGCTGAAGTTTGCCCATGCCTGGTCTAAATGGACCTCTATGGTCAGTGTAGACCCATACAATGCAGTTCGGTGAAGTGTATTATAGAATAAATAGATAAATCCATGTTGACTATTAGCGATGGCCGCATTTGTTTCGAAGTGTTTGCAGACCACTTCCTTAACAATCTTTAAGGAAGACTTTTGCAGACTTTTATTGGAGTTTTGGAAAACTTTTTGAACTTTTGGAAACTTTTTCCTTTTCAAACCTCATGGACTTTCACTATGATTTATGGACTTTGGTGGGTGGGATGGGCTGATATGACTTCTTTCCCCCTCTTTATGAATGTATACCCTACGAAAGCCATATATCTGTATAAAATTTGAAATGTCAACTTTTCATGAACTTTAGCCAAAAAATGAGCCCAGGGGACTTCCTCTCCCCCCGTCGGCCAAAAAAGCTCCCAAACAAAAGGACTCAAGAGAAACTCTTGCATGAACAATAAGACAATGGGCATAATCCTTCAAACCTTGGAGTTTGCCCATTTGGAGTAGCTAGACTACTGATAGGATTCCTTTCCATGCATGTTTCCCAAAAGGGCTTTGTCTTTACTCTTCCTGATAGCCACTGTTTCCTCCCCACCTTTGATGATAACAGGAATGGAATTCTGTGAGGGAACTTCCTCTTTAAAAACTCTAAAATTACAACAGCACAACAACAGAGAGGAAACAAACAAGGACATCTAATCACCTCTCAACAAAAGTTTGCTCCAGGCACTGTCAGGCCATTATATGCTAATCAAGGTGGTCAGTTGAAACATTCACACCTAGCTCCAGCAGACAAGAGCCCTTTGTCCCACCCTGGTCATTCCACAGATATATAAACCCTTTTTCCTAGTTCCAACAGACCTCACTACTTCTGAGGATGCTTGCCATAGATGCAGGCGAAACATCAGGAGAGAATGCCTCTAGACCATGGCCATATAGCCTGAAAAAACCTACAACAACCCTTCCTCTTTAAGTTTTATTGCCCTGTGTTGACCATGTGGTCTCGGCCATTGTTCTCTTCTGCCTTTTCTTCCTTCCAGTGAGGACGCATTTTGCCTCTCTCTTTAGGCAAAATGTAGCTGCATGGATATTTGACATTTTACCCATTTACCTCTTAGAAGATGAGACTTATAAGTTAGTTAGTCCCAAGACCTTTTCTATCAAAATGTATTTCTTTTCCTTCAATAATTTTTTTGAGCCTAAAGTTCTGACTCTGCAACTCTGCGCCATCCTATGAAGGGAAAGCTTATTCTAAACATAGAATCATAGAATCAAAGAGTTAGAAGAGACCCCATGGGCCATCCAGTCCAACCCCATTCTGCCAAGAAGCAGGAATATTGCATTCAAATCACCCCTGACAGATGGCCATCCAGCCTCTGTTTAAAAGCTTCCAAAGAAGGAGCCTCCACCACACTCCGGGGCCGAGAGTTCCACTGCTGAATGGCTCTCACAGTCAGGAAGTTCTTCCTCATGTTCAGATGGAATCTCCTCTCTTGTAGTTTGAAGCCATTGTTCCGCGTCCTAGTCTCCAAGGACTAGTCCTCCTCCCTGTGGCTTCCTCTCACATATTTATACATGGCTATCATATCTCCTCTCAGCCTTCTCTTCTTCGGGCTAAACATGCCCAGCTCCTTAAGCCGCTCCTCATAGGGCTTGTTCTCCAGACCCTTGATCATTTTAGTCACCCTCCTCTGACACATTCCAGCTTGTCAATATCTCTCTTGAATTGTGGTGCCCAGAATTGGACACAATATTCCAGGTGTGGTCTAACCAAGCGGAATAGAGCATGGGGAGCATGACTTCCCTGGATCTAGACACTATGCTCCTATTAATGCAGGCCAAAATCCCATTGGCTTTTTTTGCCGCCACATCACATTCCTGGCTCATGTTTAACTTGTTGTCCACGAGGACTCCAAGATCTTTTTCATACGTCCTGCTCTCGAGCCAGGCCTCATCGTCCCCCATGCTGTATCTTTGCATTTCATTTTTTTCTGCCTAAGTGGAGTCTCTTGCATTTGTCACTGTTGAACTTCATTTTGTTAGTTTTGGCCCTTCATCTCTCTCATCTGTCAAGATTGTTTTGAATCCTGCTCCTGTCCTCTGGAGTCTTGGCTCTCCCTCCCCATTTGGTGTTGTCTGCAAACTTGATGATCCTGCCTTCTCACCCTTCATCTAAGCTTCACCACATGTAAGTTTCTGCTGGTTATGGTACTCTGATATATTTATGGTGGAATCACTCTGATTGAGGATTATTTTGAGCCTAACAGCTCAGATTCCCCAACAGCAGCCACCATCCTAAGTATAATGGTCAGTTATACACCTTTCTACTTCAGGGTTTTGTCCGGTTCCTTCACAGTTGTCCAGCCAAGTCCAACCTTCACTCTGATTCTACTGAAGCCAAGTGATGGAAAACCTTGAAATCAGTCAATGTTTACATGACTCATTTTGAATAATCTTAGAACCATTGAAGCTTAGAGGAGCATGGGACCCCCCCCCCCCCCAAGGCCATCCAATCCAATCACCATTTCGTCACAGAGGATGACACAACTCAAGCCCCCCTGACAGATGACCATCCAGCTTCCTGCAGAGAAAGAGACTTTACTGCAGACACAGGCAAACTTCAGCCCTCCCGGTGTTTTGGACTTCAACTCCCACAATTCCTAACAGCCTACCGGCTGTTAGGAATTGTGGGAGTTGAAGTCCAAAACACCTGGAGGGCCGAAGTGTGCCCGTGCCTGCTCTACTGGGTTTCCAGGTAGCCGATTCCACCATGAAATTATCTCTTTTCCTACAGTTTGAATAGACTGCTCTTTGTATTGTCAAAGGTTTTCATGGCTGGAATCACTGGGTTGCTGTAGGTTTTTTGGGCTATGTTCTAGGAGCATTTTCTCCTGACGTTTCGCCTGCATCCATGGCAAGCATGCTCAGAGTTTGTGAGGTCTTTGGTGAGCCCTTGAAGAGCATCCTTTGGGTTCGGCCCTCACAACGCAACCCCACCCTAGCCTTGCCTGGCCCACATTTACTAGCCTGTTTGCAAAAAAATATAATAGGCCTTTTTGCAATCAAGGTGAGCTCCATCTCCAGCATCTCCTTCCTTCGCCAAGCTTGTTAACTCTATCAAAAAAGATAAAAAAAGGTTTGTCTGGCACGACTTGTTTTTGAGCAACATGCTGACTATTAGTAAGCATGGCATTCCTTCCTAAGTGCTTACGGATTGCCTCGTCTCTAATGGTTTGCTCCAGATTCTTTCCTGGTCGGGATGTCAGGCTGATTAAGTAATTCTTTCGGAAGACGGGGACAACACTGACCTTCTCTTTCCGCTCTGCTGGGACTTCTCCTCTTCTCCAAGAATTCTCTGAAATGACTTCTTTCAACGCTCTTGGATGTGGTTCATCTGGTCCTGGGGACCTGAATCCGTTTAGATTAGCCAGATATTCCTGTTCTTCCCCTTTACCTCTTTTGTGCTGCATTTCCCCTTCAGCCTCCTCTGCTCCATCCTCCCTCAACTGAGCCCTGTGCTTACCCTTTGGGAGAAAGAAGACTGGGACAAAGAGCGTGTGGAGGAGTTCAGCCTTGTCTCGGTCTCTTCTTAGCATTTCGCCATCCCTTCTGTACCATTTCCTCGTTCTTCCTTTTGCTATGGATGTAACCTCAAAAGCCTTTTCTATTGTTTTAAACCTCTTTGAGAAGACTGAGCTCCTTCTTCACTTTGGATTTACTTCTTTTTTTCCTACACGTGCTGGTTTTCCTTTGAATCATAGAACAAGCTCTATGAGGAGCGGCTTAAAGAGCTGAGCATGTTTAGCCCTTAGAAGAATCATAGAATCATAGAATCAAAGAGTTGGAAAAGACCTCCTGGGCCATCCAGTCCAACCCCATTCTGCCAAGAAGCAGGAATATTGCATTCAAATCATCCCTGACAGATGGCCATCCAGGCTCTGATGAACCAGCCTGGACACAGCATATTATTTGAGAACACAGAAATGCTGGACCACACCAACAACCACCATCAAAGAGTTGGAAAAGACCTCCTGGGCCATCCAGTCCAACCCCATTCTGCCAAGAAGCAGGAATATTGCATTCAAATCACCCCTGACAGATGGCCATCCAGGCTCTGATGAACCAGCCTGGACACAGCATATTATTTGAGAACACAGAAATGCTGGACCACACCAACAACCACCATCAAAGAGTTGGAAAAGACCTCCTGGGCCATCCAGTCCAACCCCATTCTGCCAAGAAGCAGGAATATTGCATTCAAATCATCCCTGACAGATGGCCATCCAGGCTCTGATGAACCAGCCTGGACACAGCATATTATTTGAGAACACTAAATTATAGAATCATAGAATCAAAGAGTTGGAAAAGACCTCCTGGGCCATCCAGTCCAACCCCATTCTGCCAAGAAGCAGGAATATTGCATTCAAATCATCCCTGACAGATGGCCATCCAGGCTCTGATGAACCAGCCTGGACACAGCATATTATTTGAGAACACAGAAATGCTGGACCACACCAACAACCACCATCAAAGAGTTGGAAAAGACCTCCTGGGCCATCCAGTCCAACCCCATTCTGCCAAGAAGCAGGAATATTGCATTCAAATCATCCCTGACAGATGGCCATCCAGGCTCTGATGAACCAGCCTGGACACAGCATATTATTTGAGAACACAGAAATGCTGGACCACACCAACAACCACCATCAAAGAGTTGGAAAAGACCTCCTGGGCCATCCAGTCCAACCCCATTCTTCCAAGAAGCAGGAATATTGCATTCAAATCACCCCTGACAGATGGCCATCCAGGCTCTGATGAACCAGCCTGGACACAGCATATTATTTGAGAACACAGAAATGCTGGACCACACCAACAACCACCATCAAAGAGTTGGAAAAGACCTCCTGGGCCATCCAGTCCAACCCCATTCTGCCAAGAAGCAGGAATATTGCATTCAAATCATCCCTGACAGATGGCCATCCAGGCTCTGATGAACCAGCCTGGACACAGCATATTATTTGAGAACACAGAAATGCTGGACCACACCAACAACCACCATCAAAGAGTTGGAAAAGACCTCCTGGGCCATCCAGTCCAACCCCATTCTGCCAAGAAGCAGGAATATTGCATTCAAATCATCCCTGACAGATGGCCATCCAGGCTCTGATGAACCAGCCTGGACACAGCATATTATTTGAGAACACAGAAATGCTGGACCACACCAACAACCACCATCAAAGAGTTGGAAAAGACCTCCTGGGCCATCCAGTCCAACCCCATTCTGCCAAGAAGCAGGAATATTGCATTCAAATCACCCCTGACAGATGGCCATCCAGGCCTGATGAACCAACCTGGACACAGCATATTATTTGAGAACATAGAAATGCTGGATCACTTCAACAACCACCATGTCAGACTACACAGAGAAGCCATTGAAATCCACAAGCATGTGGACAATTTCAACAGAAAGGAGGAAACCATGAAAATGAACAAAATCTGGCTACCAGTATTAAAAAAAACTTTAAAATTACAACAGCAAAACAGCAGAGAGGAAACAACCAGGCACATCTTAACACCTCTCAACAAAAGATTTTCCCAGGCTCAGCCAGGCCTTCAAATGCTAATGAAAGTGGTCAGTTGAAACATTCACACCTAGCTCCAGCAGAGAAGAGCTCTTTGCCCCACCCCAGCCATTCCACAGATATATAAACCCATTGTCCTAATTCCGACAGACCTCACTACCTCTGAGGATGCTTGCCATAGATGCAGGCGAAACGTCAGGAGAAATGCCTCTAGAACATGGCCCTATAGCCCGAAAAAACCCACAAGAACCTAGTGATTCCAGCCATGAAAGCCTTCGACAATACATCAGCCTCTGTTTAAAAGCTTCCAAAGAAGGAGCCTCCACCACACTCCGGGGCAGAGAGTTCCACTGCTGAACGGCTCTCACAGTCAGGAAGTTCTTCCTCATGTTCAGATGGAATCTCTTGTAGTTTGAAGCCATTGTTCCGCGTCCTAGTCTCCAAGGAAGCAGAAAACAAGCTTGCTCCCTCCTCCCCGTGGCTTCCTCTCACATATTTATACATGGCTCTCATATCTCCTTCTCAGCCTTCTCTTTTTCAGGCTAAACATGCCCAGCTCCTTAAGCCACTCCTCATAGGGCTTGTTCTCCAGACCCCTGATCAGCTCCCTCCTCCCTGTGGCTTCCTCTCACATATTTATACATGGCTATCATATCTCCTCTCAGCCTTCTCTTCTTCAGGCTAAACATGCCCAGCTCCTTAAGCCGCTCCTCATAGGGCTTGTTCTCCAGACCCTTGATCATTTTAGTCGCCCTCCTCTAGACACATTCCAGCTTGTCAATATCTCCCTTCAATTGTGGTACCCAGAATTGGACACAATATTCCAAGTGTGGTCTAACCAAAGCGGAATAGAGCATGGGGAGCATGACTTCCCTAGATATAGTCACTATGCTCCTCTTGATGCAGGCCAAAATCCCATTGGCTTTTTTTGCCGCCACATCACATTCCTGGCTCATGTTTAACTTGTTGTCCATGAGGACTCCAAGATCTTTTTCACACGTACTGCTCTCAAGCCAGGCATTGTCCCCCATTCTGTATCTTTGCATTTTGTTTTTCTGCCTAAGTGGAGTATCTTGCACTTGTCACTGTTGTACTTCATTTTGTTAATCTTAGCCAATCATCTTTCTAATCTGTCAAGATCATTTTGAATCCTGCTCCTGTCCTCTGGAGTCTTGGCTCTCCCTCCCAATTTGGTGTCATCTGCAAACTTGGGGATCCTGCCTTCTAGCCCTTCATCTAAGTCATTAATAAAGTTCCTGAGCAGGACCGGGCCCAGGACGGAAGAACCCTGCTGATTGCACTCCGCTCGTCACTTCTTTCCAGGATGAAGAGGAAGCCTTGGGGAGAATCACCCTCTGGGTTCGTCTGCTTGACGAATTCCAGATCCACCTCACCGTAGTTTAGCCTCGCCACATTGGACTAGTTTCCTTGCCAGAAGGTCATGGGGGACCTTGTCAAAGAAGGCCTTCCTGAAATCCAGGTACGCTACATCCACGGCATTCCCCGCAGCTATCCAGCTTGTAGCTCTATCGAAAAAAGAGATCAGATGAGTCTGGCATGACTTGTTTTTGCCCTCCTCCAATCTGCTGGAACTTCTCCCGTTCTCCAAGAACTCTCAAAGATGGTTGCCAATGGTTCTGAGATGACTTCCGCTAGTTCCTTCAATACTCTTGGGTGTAGTTGATCTGGCCCTGGGGACTTGAACTCATTTAGAGCAGCCAGGTATTCCTGGATGACTTGTTTCCCAATTTGGGGTTGGATGTCCTCTAATCCCTCATCCACTCCATCTTGCTGAGGTTGAAGATGACTTTTTTTTGCACGAAGACCGAGGCAAAGAAGATATTAAGTAGTTCTGCCTTTTCTCTATCCCTTGTCAGCATTGCCCCATCTTCTCCTTGAAGAGGCCCTATCGCCTCCTTGTTTTTCCTTTTTCTACTGACATAAGAAAAGAAGCCCTTTTTATTGTTTTTAATGTCCCTGGCAAGCCTGAGCTCGTTTTGTGCTTTAGCCTTGCGGACCTTTTCCCTACAGGTGTTGACTATTTGTTTGAATTCTTCTTTGGTGATTTCTCCCTTTTTCCACTTCTTTCCGCCACACATGCTGGCTATTCCTTTGAATTCCTCTTTGGGGATTTCTCCCTTGCTACATTTCGTGTCTGTATACATTGGCTTTTTTAGCCACCACATCATGTTCACCTTCCTCCCCACAAATACTCCTAAGATCTATCGAACCAGGCATCATCCCCAATTCTGGGTTTCTATAAGTTTTTTGGGTTGTATGGCCATGTTCCAGAAGCATGCTCTCCTGACATTTTGCCTGCATCTATGGCAGGCATCCTCAGAGGTTGTGAGGACCTCACAACCTCTGAGGATGCTTGCCATAGATGCAGGCAGAATGTCAGGAGAGCATGCTTCTGGAACAGGGCCGTATAGCCTGAAAAACTTACAGCAACCCAGTGATTCCAGGGCCTTTTTTTGCACTTTCTTCTTGACCTTCTTCATTTCCAATTCCAAGTCTGTTCTCTTTCCTGCAAACACTGTGGCGTCATCTGCATATTCTGAATATTTAATATTCCTCCCCGTTTACGCCTCCACCAGGTCCTGCTTTCTGAATCATATGTTCTGCATGAAATGACACAGATGGGATGATAAAAGGCTGCTGTCCTTGCCCACAGGAAGCCACCCGCTGTCTCCGTATTCTGCTGAGTCCAGGTTGCGCACTGGGGCAATCAAAGGTTATGGCTCAGCGATTGCTACATAAGAATGACACATAAAAAAACACTAAAATTCAGAGTATGGCTCATTTGGCTGTGCTGGAACACACACCCAAAGCCTCCCAAAAGTTGTTCAAACCTGAAATAGGTTCACACTCCAAGATTCCACCTAAACATTAGGAAGAACCTCCTGCTGTTAAGGGATAGTCAGCAATGAAATATGCTGCTGCCTGGGAGTCCAGTGGAGTCTCCTTCCTTCTCTGGAGGTTGACAAGCTTAGGCTGGAATCCCTTTTCTTGCAAACTGAATTCAGTAGAATGGTGTCCCTGGAGCAAGACTCAAGCAAGTCCGGTTCGCCATCTTCAGGGTGTCTCTTCAGACAAAGAGAGCCAAAGGCTTTCATGGCTGGAATCACCGGGTTGCTGTGAGTTTTTCGGGCTGTGTGGCCATGTTTCATGTGACTTTGCGAGTGGCGCCACCTGTGTGTAGAACTTTAAAGTGCAAAGGTTTAAACTGTATAACATACCCAAACTTGCCTAGTTTGTAAATGTATAGTTGGATTGATTGGTTATTTATAGCTGTCAATCAATGATGTTTGCACCAGTTATATTGCTTCTTCAGCTCACTTGCTTGGCTCCACCTCTTCCTGGAGGAGGGCAGAGCTTTTCCTTTTCCATTCTACCATCAAACTTTCTATCAGATAGACGTGAGAAAGAGACTTGGCTCTAAAGCCCTTAATTAACTTACCTCTCATCGCTACGTTGGTGAGCAAAGAGAAACCTAATTTTAAGCAATTTACTTTCCCTAAGTTCCCAAAAAAAATCTCACCAAAGTTGAAGAAAGTGCCACCGAGATGATTTATTAGCAATTCAGCTGAAAAGAATGCAAAGCGGCAATCATTCACCAAGCTAAGCATACATGTACACAAATAAATGCCATTTTTATTGAAAAAACAGAGTATGCGGTTTGAATCTTCCACCCACCCCCACCCCCTGCCTGGTTTGAAGGTGATTGGCTGGTGCCTCAACAGCTGGGAGGAGGCTTGTCTGCCCCTTGAGTGTCTGGGCCAATCACAGGGTTTCTGCCACCTTGGTGCATCGACGAATCAGGAGGGAGGGAGGTGGGACAAGGGAATACAATGCATTCTTGAATGGATTATGGAGTTACAGGAAATGTCCAGGGGGCCTAACGAGTCCGAACCGGCCTTCAAGAAAAGCCAATCTATTGTGTCGTGATTGATCTGAGATAAGCATCGATGTGAGCGATACTACTTAATCCAGGTTTTCCTCTTGCAGGGGCACAATGGGGGAGATTTTGGTGAATGTCTTTAATTGAAAGGCTTGAAAGGAAACGGGTCAGGAGGAAGAGGACTTTCCAAAGGTCCTCTTTCCTCCCATTGTAATGTGATTAAAAAGTCTGCCAAGTGATTATCCCCTTGATGGTCAGCCTCCGAAGTTAAAGAGATATTTCTTTGTTATTTTTCCATGCAAGAAATGTTCTAAGATAAGGGTTTCCACAATCGCTAATTGTCTTTTCAGAGGCAGGGCAACTTCCTTACACATAGGTTTTGCCTGGGAAGAAACAATTTGGGACAAGATTTTGAAGATGAAGAAAAAAGTAATCTCAGTCATTTATAACACACTTTTAACTTGGTTAACGGAATGCGAACGGGTTAAACCATGTATGATAAAATGGGCAGAGAATATAAGACCTATTCAATTTAGAGAATGGGAACAGATGTGGAACAGAAAGTTAAAATATGTTCATGCGACTGATTTAAAGGAAAATTGGATAAAAATGTTCCACAGATGGTATACCACTCCTAAGAAATTGGCTCTTATAAATAAACATTCTTCTGATAAATGTTGGAAAGGTTGTCATCAGAAAGGTACCTTTTATCATATGTGGTGGACATGTAAAGAAATAGTGAAATATTGGTCAATGGTACACGAAGAAACACAAACAATCCTGAAGAGAGTATTCAAGAAGAAACCGGAATATTATCTATTAGGTTTTGCAGATTTAGATTTACAATTAGATGAAAATGAAGACAGATTATTTATATACCTTACGACGACGGCGAGAATATCCTTGGCAAAACTTTGGAAACAGGACAGTATCCCTACCATAGAAGAATGGTTAGGGAAAATCAGAGAAATAAGAGAGATGGATGAATTAACTTTTTTTTTTTGAAAAAAAATACCGAGAACCCGATAAAGAGGACGGATTGGACACTCTTTGATGATTACGAGAAAGAAAGAAGTAAGTAAGAGGAACTTTTTTATGTGGAAGTAACGGAAACATTTTTATTTTCGGAGTTACAACACCTGATGAGGAGATGGAAGTCAACTCTTTTTTTAATTTTTGTTTTTATTTTTCTATTTTTTTCTCTTTTTACTCTCTTAACGTTTCCTACTGTTCTATCTTCTTCTAAATATTCACCCTCTTTCGCTGTAATCTTTTTATAATATCTCAATAAAAATATTTTTTTAAAAACTGCAGGAAAGAAAGGAGATTCCACCTGAACGTTAGGAATAACTTCCTGACTGTGAGAGCTGTTCAGTAGTGGAACTCTCTGCCCTGGAGTGTGGCGGAGGCTCTTTCTTTAGAGGCTTTAAAGCAGAGGCTGAATGGCCATCTCTTGGGGGTGCTTTGAACTCAATTATCCTGCTTCTTGGCAGAATGGGGATGCACTGGATGATGGCCCACCGGGTCTCTTCCAACTCTAGGATTCTAGGATTGTATGAAAGGTGGCTTCCTCCAGAAAAGCAGGGGAAAGACACTCACATTCAGAGCAGGGGTCTTTGGGTGAGGGTTGCCCACCCTGCCCTCCCCTCCCCTGAGAAAAGCAACTCTGAAAGGGCTCCCAAAATGGTCAAAAGGAAGCTGAATCCCTCCCTTTCTCCTTAAGGCAGGGTTGGGCCATGTTGTCTGCTCTCAGGATCACCCAAAATGTTCTCCTGGTGCCCTCTGCAGGGCATCACCAAAATGTCCCACAGACTGGCTGTCTTGGCAAGCCTCCGGCTGTGCTTGTGTGGGGCCCACAACTTGCCCGCCCCACATTATCACTGGCCCTGGGTAGCTGCAGAAGGGGGCTGTTGCTGAAGGCAAATGCCCTTTGTCCAGTGCACTGAGTCTAGGGCCTGGTGCTGCCCAAAAGGTCACTTGGGTCTCTTGAGACCATCCATACCACCCACTCTGCCCATCCAAGCAGAGGCGGCCCTAGGTAATTTTCAATGGTAAGCAAACAGTATTTTGGCCCCCCCCCCCCCAACCAATCATTGATATATATTTTCTGTTCATCGTGGGAGTTCTGTGTGCCATATTTGGTTCAATTCCATCATTGGTTGAGTTCAGAATGCTCTTTGATTGTAGGTGAACTATACATCCCAGTAACTACACTTGCCGCACTTGCTCCCTTGCCTGGCCCGCTTTGGGTCCGGAGGCGTGCCTGAAGACCCGGCGTGTGCACCAAAAGTCACCTTTTCTCCTGACTTTCTCCTCAGCCATTGGGACCAAGAGAGAGAGACATAGGTGGAGATGCCCACCTTTCCTGAAGGTAGGTGCAAAAACAAAGGAGGGAGCGGAGGTGGGAGATACCTCCAGCCAGAGGGGCTCTTTCTCTCTCTCTCTCTCTCTCTCTCTCTTGGTCCCAATGGCTGAAGAGAAAGTCAGGAGAAGAGGCGACTTTTGGTGCGCACGCTGGGGTCTTCAGACACGCCTCCGGACCCAAAGCGGGCCAGGCGTGGCGGCTCCGCCCCTTGGCCCACCCGGATTGGGGAGAGGAGAGGAGGCGGGTGGAGCGCCGGGGGATCAGGAAAGGGAGCCGGTCATGGGGAAGGGATCGAACGTGGAGAACGATTGAGCGCCGGCTCTGCTTGCGCACCTGGTGGCCGGGTGGAGCAGGAACGAGAGGGGCTAGGCGAGGCTCAAGGGCCCGGCCCCTTTGGGAAGAGGATCGCCCGGCAGCGAGGCAAGAAAGCCGAGGCTCCCCCCGGACTGCTAGGGCTGTTGTGAGCTGAGGGGGGCTCCTCAAGTGGCGGTCGAGGGGCATTTACAGAGGCGCCTTTGCGCCCCTGGCAAAAAAAAGTGTTCTGCGACCACTTACTTCGCGTAATGGATGAGCCGCCCCTGCATCCAAGCATCCAGCTGAGGAAGAGCTTTGCAAACACTGGGATATTTTTGATCTCGAGCTAGAATTTAGAGGCTCCCATGGAGAGAGGAACCCTTAGATCAGTGGTTCTCAACCTTTCGAATCCCGCGACCCCTTAACACAGTTCCTATGGTTGTGGTGACCCCCAACCATAAAATTATTTTCATTGCGACTTCAGAACTGTCATTTTGCTCCTGTTGTGAAACGTCATGTAAATATCTGAAATGCAGGATGTATTTTCATTCACTGGACCAAATTTGGCACAAATTCCCAATACGCCCACATTTGAATATTGGTGGGCTTGGGAGGAGATTGATTTTGTAATGTGGGAGTTGTAGCTTCTAGGATTTATAGTTCACCTACAATCAAAGAGCATTCTGAACTCCACCGACAATGGAATTGAACCAAACTTGGCACACAGAACTCCCACGGCCAACAGAAAATACTGGAAGGGTTTGGTGGCCATTGACCTTGAGTTTGGGAGTTGTAGTTCACCTACATCAAGAGAGCACTGTGGACTCAAAATGATGGATCTGGACCAAACTTGACACGAATACTCAACATGTCCAAATGTGAACACTGGTGGAGTTTGGGGGAAATAGACCTTGACATTTGGGAGAAGTGTAGTTTCTGGGATTTATAGTTCACCTACAATCAGAGGTGTTCTGAACCCCACCAGCAATAGAACTGGGCCAAACTTTCTACACAGAATCCCCATGACCAACAGAAAATACTGTGTTTTCTGATGGTCTTGGGTGACCCTTCTGACACCCCCTCATTACCCCCTCAGGGGTCCCGACCCCCAGGTTGAGAAACACTGCCTTAGATTCACCAAGGAGGATCTGGCGAGCAAAGAGAAAAGAGCCAAGAATTTTCCCAAATAAATCTCGCCAAAGTTGAAGAAAAGCCACCAAGTTGTATTTATTTTGTCCAGCTGGAACGGATGTCAAACCGCGATAGTTCGTCAGGAGAGACATACATGCAATGCATTTTAGTACATTTTTATAAAAAACAAAGCTATCAAAGTTCAAATTTACCGCCCCCCGCCCCCTGCCTCTCAGCCGGCGTCTCTCTGATTGGCTGTTGTCATCAGCTGGAGGCGCGGCTCGGTCAATCAGAAAGCCAGCGCCGCTTTGAGCTCTTACCCAATGGGAGCGGAGGAGGCGGTTCTTGGGAAGAACAATGAAATAAATGTCCAGGTGAATTAAAGTGACTTAATGTGTCCAAATGGCCATCGATAAATCTATGAATAGATTCCTCAAGCTGGTCAAGTTTCTTGAAAGGTCGAGATATGCATATATGGCTGGCACGATCGCCCAGCCCTGGTATTTCCTGGTCACAGATATGAGTTCATTGTGTTGACTTATGTTTTCCTTAGTCCATGGGGAAATGGCAAAATGGAAGAAAGCTGGGACATCCTGGCTTCTTTTGAAAGCAGGCTGCCTCTTTGTTGGAAGGCAACCGGTTTACCAAGGAGCTCCCCCCAAGCGGTCCTGCTCTAAGACTTGAAGGGACCAGGTTATTATCATGCAATCAGTCTTGAATCAATAGGGAAATGCCTTGGAAAATGGGCTTCCCAAGGCTGAAGTCATGCTTCCCTATATAAAATAATATATAAACGTACACACAGGGGTTAGGGAGATACATAAGGAATAATAAGGCATAAGGGAATTTCATATACCTATCCCACCCACCAGAGTCCAAAAGAATCAGTTCATAAACACAAAATCATAACATCCCTCAATCATGGGAAGGGAGTCCATAGGGCTTGGGGAAAAGTTCCAAAAAGTTTTCAAAAGTCCTTGAAAGTTTGGGAAAGTTGTTTAAAGTTGTAAAATCCAGAATAGGCAAGTGAGAGAAGGTGCCCCAGTGTCCACGGAGTCCTTTTGGCCGTCCACCAACGCTGAAGGTCGAGATCCATGGAGAGAACTACAGATCCGTGCACGCCAAGGGCTATGGCGGCCCGCCGGCATCTTCGGGGACCCATGGGTTGACCGCGATAGTTCCCTGAGATCCAGGCTCCTTGGACATCCACAAAATGGAGGCAGCAAGGCAGCGTCTTCAGAAAAATAGCTGGACTCCAGGATATGGTTTTGGGGGCAAAAAAGGTTATTCCCGGGGCGGAAAGGATAGCGGAGCGAAACTGAGATAGCCATTAGTCTTAGAATTCTCCCAGGAGAAAACTGACAACATTTTTGAAACCGTTGACCCGCAGATACGGGGGGCCAAGGGGGTTTCCGTATCCGCGGTTTAAGGAAATGCAGTTTCAGCCTCCCTGGGATGCGGGAGCCATCTGCAGTCCAGGAGAAGAAAGGTTTATTAAAAGAGAAGTTTTGAGGCAGTAAAGGACACAAAGTAACACTAGGGAGAGGGAAAGGTTACAATTAATTGATACTTTTTATTGGGGGGATTAGTTACAATGTTGGGAAGGGGGAAAAGCAAAGAAATAAGAAGGCTTCTGAGTTGCAGCTGCTGCTGTTCATGCGGTTGGCCCAATCGGGGCAATGGAGAACTGAGGAACTACCTGCTGCGGGTCAGATCAACTTGAAGGCAAGGAGTTCTGGGTTCGGCTTCATTTTCATTAGTCTGCTTTTGACGACCCCTAGAAAACTGAGGGGAAGGATCTTGTGAAGGAGCTCAAGAGAGGCAAGAAAAGAGTGGCGGTAAGAAAGAAAAGCTGTATTGAAAGAAGAACATGCAGATGACAGGGCTCTTCTGCACCCCCAAAGCTGCCCATTCCCTCGTAGTGCGGCCTCGCCATCTCTTGTGGGGGTGCCTCTCTTTAGGGTCCAGCTCAGTCAACCACCTTGATGACCTGGAAGGCCTTGATGTCCGTGAATTTGTCGCAGGAGAAGTTGGCCAGCAGCTGCTTGGTGCCCTTCTTCTTGGGGGTGGCCTCGAAGGTGATGCGGGCACTCTCCTTGCCCTTCACGGTTGGCACCCTGAAGGGGGAGGCAAAGTCGGGTTTGGGGGGGGAGTTAGCAGAGGAAGGCCCCTCCCTTCCAAAAGATTCAGTGCATTGGGGGGATACTTAGAATCATAGAATCCTAGAATCAAAGAGTTGAAAGAGACCTCCTGGGCCATCATCCAGTCCAACCCCCTTCTGCCAAGAAGCAGGAATATTGCATTCAAATCACCCCTGACAGATGGCCATCCAGCCTCTGTTTAAAAGTTTCCAAAGAAGGAGCCTCCACCACACTCCGGGGCAGAGAGTTCCACTGCTGAATGGCTCTCACAGTCAGGAAGTTCTTCCTCATGTTCAGGTGGAATCTCCTTTCTTGTAGTTTGAAGCCATTGTTCCATTGCATCCTAGTCTGCAAGGAAGCAGAAAGCAAGCTTTCTCCCTCCTCCCTGTGGCTTCCTCTCACATATTTATCCATGGCTATCATGTCTCCTCTCAGCCTTCTCTTCTTCAGGCTAAACATGCCCAGCTCCTTAAGCCGCTCCTCATAGGGCTTGTTCATTCCTTGATCATTTTAGTCGCCCTCCTCTGGACACATTCCAGCTTGTCGACATCTCCCTTCAATTGTGGTGCCCAGAATTGGACACAATATTCCAGGTGTGGTCTAACCAAAGCGGAATAGAGCATGGGGAGCATGACTTCCCTAGATCCAGACACTAGGCTCCTATTGATGCAGGCCAAAATCCCATTGGCCTTTTTTGCCGCTCATGTTTAACTTGTTGTCCACGAGGACTCCAAGATCTTTTTCACACGTACTGCTCTCGAGCCAGGCATCATCATCCCTCATTCTGTCTCTTCTTTCATTTCCTTTTTTCTGCCTAAGTGGAGTATCTTGCATTTGTCCCCGTTGAACTTCATTTTGTTAGGGTGAGGCAGGGCCCGGTCTCCAGGTTCTCCTCTGAAACAGACTAGATGCTTCTCTGAGGGGTGGAGGCTGCTGAAAGAGGGTGTCCCATAGGAAATGGGGCCCAGCTGCAGGGGTTTTGCCACCCTCTGTCCTCTTTGTGTGGGCAACAGGCCCAGCGGTCAGTGGCCCCTTTGTGTGCCTCCCAAGATGGGACTATCGGTCTCAGCCTGGCTCTGCCTTAGCCATGAGGCTTTGATATTCTCATTTTGCTTTTAGCTCTACATGATCTTAGCCCTACAGTCTTTGGTCTTGAAACCGGTGGCAAACCTTTTGTGGCCTGCATCAATAGGAGCCTAGTGCCGAGATCCAGGGAAGTCATGCTCCCCATGCTCTATTCTGCTTTGGTTAGACCACACTTGGAATACTGTGCCCAATTCTGGGCACCACAATTGAAGAGAGATATTGACATGCTGGAATGTGTCCAACTAAAATGATCAAGGCTCTGGAGAACAAGCCCTATGAGGAGCAGCTTAAAGAGCTGAGCATATTTAGCCTTCAGAGGAGAAAACTAAGAGGAGGCATGATAGCCATGTATAAATATTTGAGAGGAAGTCCTAGGGAGGGAGGTGCAGGCTTCCTTTCTGCTGCCCTGGAGACTAGGACACAACGGAGCCATGGCTTCAACTACAGGAAAGGAGATTCCATCTGAACATGCAGAAGAACTTCCTGACTGTGAGAGCTGTTCAGCAGTGGAACTCTCTGCCTTGGAGTGTGGTGGAGGCCTCTTCTTGGGATGCTTTTAAACAGAGGTTGGATGGCCATCTGTTGGGTGTGCTTTGAACACGATTGTCCTGCTTCTTGGTAGAATGGGGTTCGACTGGATGATGGCCTACGAGGTCTCTTCCAACTCTAGAATTCTAGAATTCTATGCTCGACCACCTCTCTTTCAGAAGGAAGAGCTTGCCCACTGGATGAAGAGGGTTGCGCCCCCGCCCACGCAATGCCCCCTCCCCTTCTTGGCCACTTACTCCTTCCGGATCTCTCCCTCCAGCAGGTCGCTGCCCTCAGCCAGGAGCACGCAAGAGGAGACTGCTTCTGCCAGTGGGTTGGTGAAGACCACTTCCACCTTCACCACTTGGCCCACCTTCACCTGGCCTGGCACCTGCGCAACAGCAACAAAGCCTCAGGTTAAGCAGGGCCACCCTTTGGCTGTCCCTCCCACCCCACACTGTGGTCCCCAAAGAGGCACAATGGGGCCAGGGTCCTTACAGACCCCCGTGTTGGCCAAATGGTCATCTCTCCCTCCGCATGCCAATGCAGGAGGGCGATTGGCGAACTGCTTTCTGGATGGTGAAGTCTACAAGGGATCCCCCCCCCCCCCATGGCTTGCCTTCAAGGTGATGGTGGGGTTGTCCAGGGAGATGTCCCGCTCTATCACAGCATCGTTCCCGTCCTTGATGTGGCACACGGCCGTTGCCCGGATCATGTTGTCCGTTGTCAGGTGCTGCTGGTACTCCGCATATGAGATCTTGATGGGATAGGCTTTCTCTGCAAGGACAGACCCAATCATGCCAGGTGACCAAAGCGCCTCCTGCTGCTGGCAGATGATGGGCAACTGCTCCCATCATGTGCTGCCAAAATCCAGTCTGGCTGGGGGAGGGGGGAACTGGGGGTCAGGAACCACCCCCACACATTCTATAATTCCATGCACATTGCTGCAGAAGTGGACCCTTCCTGTACATGGCGCATGGTGTGTATTGGTGCATGCCTGCACTTGCATTGAGGCTTCTCATCAGGGATCCACCACATCATCCCACAACCTGACTCCATCGGTCCTCCCCGAACTGAGGGTTACCTTCTTTGGGGCCCAGCGTCAGGGCGAGGGAGTCCTTCCAGACCTCGTGGATGGCCTTCCCGGTGTAGACGATGCTCCAGGCGGTCATGTTGGCCGTCAGGGTCCTGGCCTTAGAGGCCTGGTTGGTCAGCTGCAGGACCAGCTGCACGTCCTGGCCGACCTCAGGGGGGCTCTGCACCTTGAACTTCCCGGTCACGTCTGGCTTGGGAGCGTCCGGCACTCGGGCAGCGGTGGCTTCCAGCGTGTTCAGGTTCAGCTTGCCCCGAGCCTTGTTGAAGACCTCCCGCTCCTTGGTGGAACCTGGAAGGAGACGGCCAGCAGTCAAAGGCACAACTCAATCAAACAAAGACTGGTCAATGACTCTGATATGCCTCCCAGGCCCCACTCCTTTCTCGGCTCCAATTTCCAGGGAGGGCAGGACTCTCTTCCAACCTTCTGGTCCAAAGTGTGGGCAAAGTGATGCCCCCAGCCTAAGGCAAGACTTCAGGGAGCCTTAGAAGAGTTGGGAAGGGTCCCCAGAGGACATGGGACTACCCCACTATACTCAGCGCAGGGCCTCCAGCTGGAGCATCCCTTCTTTTTCCTTCTTTCCTTCCCTCCCTCTTTCTCTACATCTTCCCCCCTTCCTTTGCTCCCTCTTTCCTTCCTTCTTTCCCTTTTTCTTTCCTTCTCTAGCTTTCCTTCCTTCCCCCTTTTTGCTTTCCCTCCCTCTTTCTCTCCTTTCTTCCTTCTCTCCCTCTTTCCTTCCTTTCTTCTCTCTTTGCTTCCATGCTTCCTTCTCTCTTTCCTTCTTTCTTTCCCTCTTTCTTTTCGTTCTTTCTTTTTTCCTCCCCTTCCTTCCTTCTTTCTTCCCTTTTTTCTGTATTGTCATTTAAATTTTCATTTAGCGTTTTGGGACTTTTTAAGTCCCTTCTGCTGTGTTTTTCAGTGTTTTTTTGTGAAGGACATACATTGGGTTGTTAGGTGTCGTGTCCAAATTTGGTGCCAATTCGTCCAGTGGTTTTTGAGTTCGGTTAATCCCACAAATGAACATTACATTTTTATATATATAGATTTACAGTATTTATATTAGGCCCTTCTCCACTGACTCAGGGTGGATCACAAGGCACACATACACGACAGACAGACAAACAGACAGACAGACAGAGGTATTTTGGAATTTCCAACTTTGGCACCTGGAGGTTATGCTCGATTCCAGCCACAGGGGCGCGCTGTTACTTCATCCACTATGATGCCAAGTCATTTTGATCATACTTCCTCCTTGCTCTTTGATCACCGGCATTGGCTTTGACTATGCGGATCTTTGTTGCTGCATAGTCAAAGCCATGGTCTTCCCTGTAGTAACCTACGGATGTGAGAGCTGGACCTTAGGGAGGCTGAGCGAAGGAAGAGAGGCGCTTTTGAGCTGTGGTGTTGGAGGAAAGTGCTGAGAGTGCCTTGGACTGCGAGAAGATCCAACCAGTCCATCCTCCAGGAAAGAAAGCCCGGCTGCTCATTGGAGGGAAGGAGACGAGAGGGAAAGCGGAAGTCCTTTGGCCACATCATGAGGAGACAGCAAAGCCTGGAGAAGGGAATGATGCTGGGGAAAGTGGAAGGCAAAAGGAAGAGGGGCCGACCAAGGGCAAGATGGATGGATGGCATCCTTGAAGTGACTGGACTGACCTTGAAGGAGATGGGGGTGGTGACGGCTGACAGGGAGCTCTGGCGTGGGCTGGTCCATGAGGTCACGAAGAGTCGGAGATGACTGAACGAATGAACAACAACAAAAACACCTCCCCACTTTAAGCCGTCCCTAATTTCTCTACTCACAGCTCAACTGTTTTCGAACTGCTTAGGTGGACAGTAAGCTAGGCTTAACAGTCGGGAGCTCAATCCAACTCAGGCTTCGAACTTGCCACCTTCCAATCAGCAGTGATTTATTGCGGCTGGTGATTAACCAGCTCTGCTACAACCCGGCCCTTCCTTCTCCCACAATGCATGAAGAGAAACGTCTCTGCCCATGGCTATGGCCTCCCACACTCTGCGTGCCTCATTCTCCAAAACCAGGAGATCTTTCTTGGGGTGGTCCAAGCACAATGTTTCCACCTGCCCAAAGCGGGTTCCTTCTCCCCTCCATAAACCCCCTTCCTTCTCCCACACACCTCTCTGTCCACTGCTCCTCTCACCTTCTGGGTACTTGTAGTCGTTGGTGACATCTTTGCGGGCGAAGCTGCCCACGGCCTTGGTGCTGGTGAACTGGCCCACAGACTTGGTCTCCGAGTAGATCTTCTTCTTGGTCCCGGTGGCTGTGTCCAGGGTCCAGGTGACGCGGTCTGCGTTGGTCTCAGCATAGACGAAGGGGCAGTCGTAGTCCAGGTCCACGTCTCCCTCCTTGATGGCCACCAAGGAAGCCGGGCCGCACTGGAAGATGCCTGCGAGGAGAAGGGGGCCCAAAAATTGGGGAAGGGGAGGGGGAGGCAAAGAGGTCCACAAGGTCAGACCCAAGTGCCAAGGAGAAGAGGAGGAAGGTGCCTCTGTCCACTTCCTCCACACCACAGGGGCTTTATCTCATCTTCTCAGCTGTCAATCCTCATTGTTTACACTCTGCTTCTGGCTTGGCTTCTGGGAGCCACTCCGGGCCCCACAGAGAGAACGGCAGCCAGGAAGGGCCACAAGGTTGGCCAGCCCAGCCCCAGCCTCTCTGCATCATATAAAACACAGCAGAATGAGCAGTGCTCCAACAAACCGAATGCACTTACTCTGGTACCAACGTCTGCCGTGTTCTTCCCTGCCTAGAGAGCTCTTTGCAATCTCTTCATCCACGGCCTTCCAAAATATTCTACCTTGCTATCCATCCTCAAGACGGGAGCATTTGTGGGCACATTAAACACTACAGTAGCACATGCAAAAAAGACCTTTGAGGAACCCCAACCAGCAACATTTCAAGGGTGGCTATGTTTTGGGCTGGATGGCCATGTTCTAGCAGCATTTTATCCTGACATTTCACCTGTATCTGTGGCTGACATCTGCAGAGATCTGTTGGAGGTGAGGCAAGTGGAGTGCGCGCATGTGTGTGTGTGTATATATATGTGTGTGTGTGTGTATTTGTGGAATGTCTAGGGTAGGAGAAAAAACTCATGTCTGTTTAAAGCAGGCAACCCCAAACTGCAGCCCTCCAGCTGTTTTGGATTCCAACTCCCAGAAGCCCTTGCCAGCTTGTTCACTGGCCAGGGATTCTGGGAGTTGGAGGCCTAAACAGCTGGAGGGCCACTGTTTGAGGACTCCTGGTTTAAAGCAAGTGTGAATGTTGCAGTTAGCAAGCTTGAATGGCACTGAGTAGCCATGAAGTTTGCAAAGTCAATCAGTGAGGGTATCTGCAGAGAGGTTAACACCTCCCAAACAGAAGATGCCCGAAGCAACACAGGCCACGCCACCTCTATGGAGATACCCTCACTGATTGACTTTGCAGCTTCATGGCTACTCAATGCTACCCAAGCTTGCTAATTGCAACATCTACGCATGCTTTAAAGACAAGGCTTCTTTCTCCCACAGATATATATAGATAGATAGATAGATAGATAGATAGATAGATAGATAGATAGATAGATAGATATAGACAGACACTCCACTTGCCTCACCTCCAACGGAACCTCTGAGGATGCCTGCCCTAGATGTGGGTGAAACGTCAGGAGAGAATGCTGCTGGAACATGGCCATGCAAAATGAAAAATGCACAGCAACCCAGTGATGCCAGCCATGAAAGCCTTTGACAACACATTTTAAGGGTGACTCACTGCCACCTGCTGTCCATTGCTTCTCACTTGACCCAGAAATGGGGGACTTTGTTGAAGGACCAAGCAGGTTGGGCTACAACCACTTTGAACATGATTGTCCTGCTTCTTGGCAAGGGGTTGGATTAGATGGCCCATGAGGTCTCTTCCAACTCTATGATTCTATAATTCTATGATTCTATGAACTCCAGCATCCCTGTTCACTGGGGCTGGAGCCCAACAACATCTGGCAGGTGTGAGTAGCCCACCCCTAAGTATTCTTTATGTGGGGCAACTGCCTGGCAGTGGAAGAGATGTCTTGAGGGCCCTTGGCTCTCCTTTCTGATGGGGGTTTTCCCAGCTGCAGAGGCACAAACAATGTCCGTCAAGGGTGCAGTACCAACCAGAAGGTGCTGGCCCTAGAGTTCAGGCCCGACTGGATGATCTCCAAGGCCCTCCTTGCCCAGCTCTAGCATTCTGTGATGGAGATAAAACCCACCACCTCCCCCCTCCCCTGATTGTGTGAGCTCTCATACCAGAGCTTCGTTCTTGCGGGGTGGCATCCAAAATTTGCCAGCCGTTGTACGTGGAGCCCAAATCGGAGCGGGTGAACCAGGCCTCATTCCACACGTGGAAGTTCCTGAGGGCAATAGAAAAGGCGACTGGCATGAAGTCCAGGAAGCTTTCCCCATCCCCTCAAGAAGTGGGGTCTCTGAATGGGGTCCCTGAAGAAGGAAGGACAGGAAGCCATTGCAGGCGTGGGACTGAGAGCATTGCGGGGGAGAGAAGGGCAGGTGGTGGAGGTTGGAAAGGTACAAGAGAGGGCGCGAAGGAGTTGTGGGGAGGCCACACAGACCCACAGAAGGAAAAGAGGGATGCACACACGAGCAGCTTCTTCAATTTACCAGACGCTGTCAGAGTCTATGTTGAGGGGGTTCCCAGCCGGGTCATAGTAGACGTCTATAGTCAAGCTCTGGTCCGTGTCATGGGCTGAGTTGAAGTTGGAGATCATGCGGGCGGGGAAACCGAGGCACCGGAGGACTGGAAGGAAGGAAAGAAGGGACCAAAGTGGATGGAGAGGACAGGAACCACTGGCCCCTGCCACACTGACCCACACTGAACCCCATGAGCTCCCCTTGGAACCATACCTGTGGTCAGCACTCCTGCAAAGACCCAGCACTGGCCATAGCGGACCGGTCGAAATCCAGAGGACTTATATTGTTGGAGGATCTTCACACTTCCTGACCAGCTGCCAGGATTCTCCCCACCGGAGTAATTGCCACTCCAGTTGCCCAGCACCACGCCGTTGTCGTCATTGCTGTTGACCTGGGAATCAAGCAAGCGATGGATGGATGGATGGATGGATGGATGGATGGATGGATGGATGGATGGAGGAATAGGGCTACGAGAAGGGAAGGGGGAAAGGAGCAGCTGAGGTGGGAGTGAGCCTTACCATGGCGCTGAGCACACGCCCAACGTATTTGGGGTCATTGCGGCGGCGGAGGTCAGTGGCTGGGTCTTTGCGATGGTTTAAGCTCCGGTCCAGGATGGACAGGCAGATGTCCAGAATATTTGGTTGGAACTGTTGGGGAGGAAGGCGTCAGGGAGGTCAGCAGGAGGTAACATCATAGAGAAAACATCCTCAAGGGTGGGGCCTCCCAGACCTACCTGGCCAAAGTCCCATCCACGTGGGCTGATGCTGTAGGAGCTGCCCACAAAGACCACCCCAGACTCCGAAAGGACGTACTCCTCACGCTCTGCGTTGTTTGGCATGAAGACCTCATCAGCTGTAAGGGGGAAGGGGCAAAGGTCAGGCAAAGGCTGCTGCTGTTATAGTGATATGATAATAATATAATATATTGTATTTACTTTTTACTTGTAAGCCACTCTGAGTCCCCTTCGGGGTAAGAAGGGTGGCATATAAATGTTGTAAACAAACAAACAAACAAATATGATGTCTGGATTCAACAAAAATTTATGGAAGGTGTATGACTGGGGTCTATATAGCCTGATGATACCATTCTAAGATTGAGGCCTGGAAAACAGCAAAAGGCTGATGAAGGGAAAACTACGACAGCAGTTGAACTGCTGATATTGGTGACAAGAGACAATGATTAACTCTTGGGTTGAAAACAACATGTTTACACAGTCAAAGGCAATGACTCTTTCAGTCAACACAATGGTTCCTTACATTAAGAAGGAAAACCTGCCTCTGTTAAGGAAGGAAAGCCAACATCTGTCCGGGAACTAATGAAATCAGTAAATTTTAGCTGGGAAAAACAAATCATAGAATCATAGAATCAAAGAGTTGGAAGAGACCTCCTGGGCCATCCAGTCCAACTCCATTCTGCCAAGAAACAGGCATATTGCATTCAAATCACCCCTGACAGATGGCCATCCAGCCTCTGTTTAAAAACCTCCTAAGAAGGAGCCTCCACCACACTCCGGGGCAGAGAGTTCCACTGCTGAACGGCTCTCACAGTCAGGAAGTTCTTTCTTATGTTCAGATGGAATCTCCTCTCTTGTAGTTTGAAGCCATTGTTCCACGTCCTCGTCTCCAGGGAAGCAGAAAGGAAGCTTTCTCCCTCCTCCCTGTGGCTTCCTCTCACATATTTATACATGGCTATCATATCTCCTCTCAGCTAATCATTTACATCATACCATAAGGAGAGGCAGTTAAGAAATAAAAAGATGATGATGACGACAACAACAATTTGGGAAAAACAACAGCAAGAAATGTGCCATATAAGACACCTTTTTTACTATCCAAAAGTGTGGCAGACAGGAAAGGTGTCAATGGATGGAGAAAATTGGTGTATTTGGAAGAATGGCAGATTTGCAGGGAACGCAATTAGGCCTACGTTTGGGTCTCTTCTCCAGGAGAAGGGAGAAGAGATGGTCATGTATGCATGCAGAATGAATAAATGATGAACAAATCATTTGTTCAAAAAAAAAAAGCCAATGGGATTTTGGCCTGCATCAATGGGAGCCTAGTGCCTAGATCCAGGGAAGTCATGCTCTCCATGCTCCATTCTGCCTTGGCCAGACCACATTACCTGGAAAACTGTGTCCAATTCTGGGCACCACAAGTGAAGGGAGATGTTGGCAAGCCGGAATGTGCCCAGAGAAAAAGGGCGACTAAAATGATCAAGGGTCTGGAGAACAAGCCCTATGAGGAGCGGTTTAAGGGGCTGGGCATGTTTAGCCTGAAGAAGAGAAGGCTGAGAGGAGATATGATAGCCATGTATAAATATGTGAGAGAAAGTCACAGGGAGGACTTGTTTTCTGCTTCCCTGGAGACTAGGACGCAAGGGAACAATGGCTTCAAACTACAAGAAAGGAGATTCCATCTGAACATGAGGAAGAACTTCCTGACTGTGGGAGCCGTTCAGCAGAGGCTCCTTCTTTGGAAGCTTTGAAACAGAGGCTGGATGGCCATCTGTCGGGGGTGATTTGAATGCGATGTTCCTGCTTCTTGGCAGAATGGGGATGGACTGGATGATGGCCCAGGAGGTCTCTTCCAACTCTATGATTCTAGGATTCTATGACTGAAGCGCATCCAGTTGGGACTCCAGTAGAGACCAGTTTTGGAAACACCCTGTAGAGAGCGAGCCATTGCCAAATAATAACCAGCACCGAGAGGCCATTAGAAACCTCTGCACATTAGCAGTGACCACACCAGACCTTTCGGCAGCTGTTGAAATTTTGGGTAAACAAGCCAGCTTGCCAACTAAATAAGATTGGAATGTAGTGAAGAGAGTGACGAGATATTGAAAAGGAACCGAGCATCTGAAACTTAGGATACCAGCCAGGAGCAATTCTTCATTGAAGGGATATGAGGATGCTGACTAGGCCAGTGATGTCAACGACTGGAAATTTACAAGCGGATACTTGTTCTTCTGTGGAAATGGACTAATTAATTGGGTAATTAATTGGGTAAGTTCTGAGAGTGCCGTGGACAGCGAGAAGATCCAACCAGTCCATACTTCAAAAAGCAATTAAGGGTGGAGGTATGCAAGAGATAGGTTGCAGCTGTGTGTTTCTGGATATAAGGAGCTAGCCTTGGGACTGATCTTTGGGAGAAAAGTATTTGTCTTATCTTGGTGGTAGATGCTGCTGGATTTCCCCCAGGTTTGTGGACTTTCGGGATCCTGACCTGTCTCCTGAACCTTTGCAATCCCGGAACCATGGATTTATCAAAAACAAGTCATGCCAGACTAATCTGATCTCTTTCTTCGATAGAGCTACAAGCTGGGTAGATGCGGGGAATGCCGTGGATGGAGCGTGTCTGGATTTCAGGAAGGCCTTCGACAAGGTCCCCCATGACCTTCTGGCAAGGAAACTAGTCCAATGTGGGCTAGGCAAAACTACGGTGAGGTGGATCTGGAATTGGTTAAGTGGACGAACCCAGAGGGTGCTCACCAATGCTTCCTCTTCATCCTGGAAAGAAGTGACAAGTGGAGTGCCCAGGGTTCCGTCCTGGGCCCGGTCCTGTTCAACATCTTTATTAATGACTTAGATGAAGGGCTAGAAGGCAGGATCATCAAGTTTGCAGACGACACCAAATTGGGAGGGATAGCCAATACTCCAGAGGACAGGAGCAGATTCAAAACGATCTTGACAGATTAGAGAGATGGGCCAAAACTAACAAAATGAAGTTCAACGGGGACAAATGCAAGATACTCCACTTAGGCAGAAAAAATGAAATGCAAAGATACAGAATGGGGACGCCTGGCTCGAGAGCAGTACGTGTGAAAAGATCTTGGAGTCCTCGTGGATAACAAGTTAAACATGAGCCAACAATGTGATGTGGCGGCAAAAAAAGCCAATGGGATTTTGGCCTGCATCAATAGGAGCATAGTGTCTAGATCTAAGGAAGTCATGCTCCCCATGCTCTATTCCGCTTTGGTTAGACCACATCTGGAATATTGTGTCCAATTCTGGGCACCACAATTCAAGAGAGATATTGACAAGCTGGAATGTGTCCAGAGGAGGGTGACTAAAATGATCAAGGGTCTGGAGAACAAGCCCTATGAGGAGGCTTAAGGAGCTGGGCATGTTTAGCCTGAAGAAGAGAAGGCTGAGAGGAGATATGATAGCCATGTATAAATATGTGACAGAATCCACAGGGAGGAGGGAGCAAGCTTGTTTTCTGCTTCCTTGGAGACTAGGACGCGGAACAATGGCTTCAAACTACAAGAGAGGAGATTCCATCTGAACATTAGGAAGAACTTCCTGACTGTGAGAGCCGTTCAGCAGTGGAACTCTCTGCCCCGGAGTGTGGTGGAGGCTACTTCTTTGGAAGCTTTTAAGCAGAGGCTGGATGGCCATCTGTCAGGGGTGATTTGAATGCAATATTCCTGCTTCTTGGCAGAATGGGGTTGGACTGGATGGCCCAGGAGGTCTCTTCCAACTCTTTGATTCTATGATTCTAGATTCATGAATCTCTGGACTGGCTTCTGACTACAGTATAGACTTTTGATCTTTGGACTTTGCTCATTGAACTCTCGGAGTATGACTACTGGACTGGACCTTTTGACTATGGTGTTCTCTGGAACCTGCAACAGTGTTTGCTGTCAGTTTGTTTTATGTTCTGTGGCTGAGTGCTATTTTATGTTTTATATTTTGGAGTATTAAAACAGCCAGAAAGTAAGTACTGTTTTAATTAAATTGCTTAACACAAACTGGGAGTTTGGTTCATCTCTGCCTAAATATTGGCAGAGCCCTGGCAATGTGACATTTAGCCACTACTTCTGCTCCTAGGTGTTGTATCTCCCAGCTCCTCCTGATAGGTGTGCCTCTGTTCTTGGAGTCCATACCTTGGAGCCAGGGGTTGAAGAGGAGCACAAAGGTGCCCAGGAAGGAGGAAGAGGAGCTGCTCCCGGTCTGATAGCCGAGTCGGTAGCGCCCAATGCCTGCATTCGCTGGGCTGGAGATGGAGAAGCTCAAGGTGCCGGGGGCCGGGGCGCCCTGGACCGCACCCCAGGAATTTTTGGGTGGAGACGCAGTGACACCGAAGGACACCCGTGTCTTGGCCTGGAGAGCAGCCGTCGATCCTGTGGGCAGAGAGAGGGATGGAGGGCAGAGAAGGCCGCGTGAGGACAGGGAGTGGAGGAAGCTCCCGTCACATACAACCTTTATTGCAGGCATGGGCCAACTTGGGCCCTCCCTCCAGGTGTTTTGGACTTCAACTCCCAGAATTCCTAACAGCCGGTAGGCTGTTAGGAATTGTGGGAGTTGAAGTCCAAATCACCTGGAGGGAGGACCCAAGTTGGCCCATGCCTACCTTATTGGTATCCAGTAACAAAATCACAACAGACATCAAGACCCCTTCTACATTGCCATATCCAGATTATCTGCTTTGAACTGGATTATATGGCAGTGTAGACTCGTATACCTTCCCTGAGCCCCAAAGAGGTCCTACCACACCATGACAGTCACCCATCTCCACCCTGGAAGCTCTACAGAGAAGGAGAAGACCAGAGAAGAGGGTCCCAGGTGGGGAGAAAGGGAGGACGTGGTGGGAAGGATGGAAGGATGGAAGGGAAGCCCAGGAGGCCCAATGTTGGGGAGCGAGGGGAGGCTTACCGGTTTCCACTGTGAAGGTCAGGCTACTTGCTGCTGGGGGGGTTCCCCCGAAGATCATGGAAACGCCAAAGGGTTGCCCCCGGCGCACCGCCAGCTCGGTCCCGCTGTACCGGTCAGTGCGGTGGGCAATGCCATTCTCCTTCAGCTTCCAATCAATCTTGGCTGAAAGAGAGAAAGAGGGATTCAGAGTTGGAAGGGACCACATGGGCCATTTAGTCCAACGTTTATTCTGCCAAGCAGGAAAAACACAATCAAAGCAGTCGTGACAATATAAAGCAGCACCACAACTGAAGGGAGAGGTTGACTCTAAGCTGGAAGAGGGCAACTCAAAGGATCAAGGGTCTGGAGAACAAGCCCTATGAGGAGATGCTTCCAGAGCTGGGCATGGTTCTGGCCCTGTGTACCTGTCTGAACGTATCTCCTTCTATGTTCCACCTAGAAGATCTGTGAGAGCCGTTCAGCAGTGGAACTCTCTGCCCCGGAGTGTGGTGGAGGCTCCTTCTTTGGAAGCTTTTAAACAGAGGCTGGATGACCATCTATCAGGGGTGATTTGAATGCAATATTCCTGCTTCTTGGCAGGGGGTTGGACTGGATGGCCCATGAGGTCTCTTCCACTCTTTGATTCTATGATCTTCTGCTCTTGGCCCCGCCTCTGTCACAAACACGCTTGGCAGGGACAACGGACAGGGCCTTCTCGGTGGTGGCCCCCCACCTGTGAATTCACTCCCCGGGGAAATTAGGTCATCTTGATCCCTCCTCCCCTTCAGAAAGAAATGTGGATGTGGGACCAGGCCTTTGGGTAATTATGTTGACAAGGATAAAGACAATGATGGCAATTGCTATGGTAATGGACTATGGACAAACTTGGTGGTGTCTCCGACCACAGAATTCAGCTAGATAAGGCCATAAGGCTGTTATACTTTAGTATATTTTAATTAATTAATTTAATATTTTTAACTGTATGCAATTTTTGGTTTTATTATGTACACATGGAAGCATCGAAACGTTGCCGGATGAATCCCCCCCCCCCCCGGGTTGAGAAGGGCAGGGTATAAATATTTGAAATAAATAGTAAATAAATGTTTAGCCTGCAGAAGAGAAGGCTGAGAGGAGACATGATGAGGACCATGGATCAAGAGAGGAGGGGAAGTCCTAGGGAGGAGGCACCAGGCTTCATTTCTGCTGCCTTGGAGACTAGGACGCAAGGGAGCAATGGCTTCAAACTACAGGAAAGGAAGGAGATTCCACCTGGACATGAAGAAGAACTTCCTATCTGTGTGAGAGAGCCGTTCAGCGTGGAACTCTCTGCCCTGGAGTGTGGTGGAAGCTCCTTCTTTGGAGGCTTTGAAGCAGAGGCTGGATGGCCATCTGTCAGGGGTGCTTTGGATTCTGCTTCTTGGCAGAATGGGGTTGGACTAGATGGCCCACAAGACCTGTTCCAACTCTAGGATTCTAGGATTCTATGGCCATGTGGTGCTAGAGGAAAGTTCTGAGAGTGCCTTGGACTGCGAGAAGATCCAACCAGTCCATACTTCAGGAAATAAAGCCCGACTGCTCATTGGAGGGAAGGATAGTAGAAGCCAAGATGAAGTTCTTTCGCCAGATCATGAGAAGACAGGAAAGCTTAGAGAAGACAATGATGCTGGGGGAAATGGAAGGAAAAAGGAAGAGGGGCCAACCAAGGGCAAGATGGATGGATGGCATCCTTGAAGGGACTGGCTTGACCTTGAAGGAGCTGGGAGTGGTGACGGCTGACAGGGAGCTCTGTCCTGGGCTGGTCCATGAGGTCATGAAGAGTCGGAAGCAACTGAACGAATGAACAACAACAATTATTGGTTTTATTATGTATTTTATTATGTACACGTGGAGGAATCAAATCATTGCCGGCTGAATCCCGCCCGTGAGGGTTGAAAAGGGCGGAGTATAAATATCTGAAATAAATAATAAATAAAGGTTTAGCCTGAAGAAGAGAAGGCTGAGAGGAGACATGATGAGGGCCATGGATCAAGAGAGGAGGGGAAGTCCTAGGGAGGAGGGAGCAGGTTTGTTTTCTCTGCCCTGGAGAGAGACAATGACACGATGGAGCAATGGCTTCAAACTACAAGAAAGGAAGGAGATTCCACCTGAACCTGAGGAAGAACTTCCTACCTGTGTGAGAGAGCCGTTCAGCAGTGGAACTCTCTGCCCTGGAGTGTGGTGGAAGCTCCTTCTTTGGAGGCTTTGAAGCAGAGGCTGGATGGCCATCTGTCGGGGGTGCTTTGAATGTGATTTTCCTGGTTCTGGGCAGAATGGGGTTGGACTGGATGATGGCCCATGAAGTCTCTCCCAAATTTAGGATTCTATGATTCTATGTCTGTGAGAGCTGTTCAGCAGTGGAACTCTCTACCCTGGAGTGTGGTGGAAGCTCCTTCTTTGGAGGCTTTGAAGCAGAGGCTGGATGGCCATCTGTCGGGGGTGCTTTGAATGTGATTTTCCTGGTTCTGGGCAGAATGGGGTTGGACTGGATGATGGCCCATGAAGTCTCTCCCAAATTTAGGATTCTATGATTCTATGTCTGTGAGAGCTGTTCAGCAGTGGAACTCTCTACCCTGGAGTGTGGTGGAAGCTCCTTCTTTGGAGGCTTTGAAGCAGAGGCTGGATGGCCATCTGTCGGGGGTGCTTTGAATGTGATTTTCCTGGTTCTGGGCAGAATGGGGTTGGACTGGATGATGGCCCATGAAGTCTCTCCCAAATTTAGGATTCTATGATTCTATGTCTGTGAGAGCTGTTCAGCAGTGGAACTCTCTGCCCTGGAGTGTGGTGGAGGCTCCTTCTTTGGAGGCTTTGAAGCAGAGGCTGGATGGCCATCTGTCAGGGGTGCTTTGGATTCTGCTTCTTGATAGAATGGGGTTGGACTAGATGGCACACCAGGTCTCTTCCAACTCTAGGATTCTAGGATTCTATGGCCATCCATCCTCTAGAGCTCTAGAATGCCTCTAGACCATGGTCATATAGCCCGAAAAAACCTACAACAACCCATCCATCCTCTGTTTGAAGACCTTCAAAGAAGGAGACTCCACCAGAATCTCAGGCAAGGGCGTGATTGTCGTTGAACAGCCCTTATCAACAGCATGGAATGTGAGGAGCCCATGATCCATGGGTGATTCATGCCCTTCAGGGCTGCTTCCAGGATTGGGAAGCAATCCTGGAGGAGTGAGTGAATGAGTGAGTGAGTGTGGAGTGTCCTGCTTCTTCTTCCTCTTCCTCCTCCACTGGGACACTCACAGGGTGTGGAGAAGAAGGGCTGTTCCTGCCTCAAGGGATTCCCCATGCCAACAATGTGATGTGGTGGCAAAAAAAAGCAGAATCCATCTGAACGTTAGGAAGAACTTGCTAACTGTGAGAGCCGTTCAGCAGTGGAACTCTCTGCCCCAGAGTGTGGTGGAGGCTCCTTCTTTGGAGGCTTTTAAACAGAGGCTGGATGGCCATCTGTCAGGGGTGATTTGAATGCAATATTCCTGCTTCTTGGCAGGGGGGTTGGACTGGATGGCCCATGAGGTCTCTTCCAACTCTAGGATTCTAGGATTCTATGAGTCAATAGGAGCCTAGTGCCTAGATCTAGGGAAGTCATGCTCCCCATGCTCTATTCCGCTTTGGTTAGACCACACCTGGAATATTGTGTCCAATTCTGGGCACCACAATTCAAGAGAGATATTGAGAAGCTGGAATGAGTCCAGAGGAGGGCGACTAAAATGATCAAGGGTCTGGAGAACAAGCCCTATGAGGAGCGGCTTAAGGAGCTGGGCATGTTTAGCCTGAAGAAGAGAAGGCTGAGAGGAGACATGATGAGAGCCATGTATAAATATGTGAGAGGAAGCCACAGGGAGGAGGGAGCAGATCAAGGGTCTGGAGACCAAGCCCTATGAGGAGCGGCTTAAGGAGCTGGGCATGTTTAGCCTGAAGAAGAGAAGGCTGAGAGGAGATATGATAGCCATGTATAAATATGTGAGAGGAAGCCACAGGGGGAAGAAGATCAAGGGTCTGGAGAACAAGCCCTATGAGGAGCAGCTAAAGGAGCTGGGCATGTTTAGCCTGAAGAAGAGAAGGCTGAGAGGAGATATGAAAGCCATGTATAAATATGTGAGAGGAAGCCACAGAGAGGAGGGCGACTAAAATGATCAAGGGTCTGGAGAACAAGCCCGATGAGGAGCGGCTTAAGGAGCTGGGCATGTTTAGCCTGAAGAAGAGAAGGCTGAGAGGAGATATGATAGCCATGTATAAATATGTGAGAGGAAGCCACAGGGAGGAGGGAGCAAGCTTGGTTTCTGCTTCCTTGGAGACTAGGACGCGGAACAATGGCTTCAAACTACAAGAGAGGAGATTCCATCTGAACACGAGGAAGAACTTCCTGACTGTGAGAGCCGTTCAGCAGTGGAACTCTCTGCCCCGGAGTGTGGTGAGGCTCCTTCTTTGGAAGCTTTTAAACAGAGGCTGGATGGCCATCTGTCAGGGGTGATTTGAATGCAATATTCCTGCTTCTTGGCAGAATGGGGTTGGACTGGATGGCCCATGAGGTCTCTTCCAACTCTTTGATTCTATGATTCTAGGTGCGATGGCCTCTCTGCCGAGGGCTCTGCCTCGGGGTTCCTCCTCAGTTGAGCATTTCCCACATTCCACGAAGGAGGGCAAAGGGGTCTCCAATGCAGGTGGACAGCAGTGTCCCCTAGTGTGGACTTCCACCCTCCCTACAAACACACTGCTGCCATTCTAGGGAATTTCGAGGAAAGAGGTGGCCACTAAAAAAGGAAGCTGGTGGTGGCACTCTGTGGCTTCCTGGCTCACTTCCTCTAAGGGCAGGCAGCCCTGAAGGGAGGGACGCAGGGAGGGAGGAAAGGACGGAGCCCCCACCACGGCCACAAAGAGGAGGAAAACTGATAGGGGAAGAAAGAAGGGTCTGCATTTGGGGGGAGGGACAGTGTTGCAGTAGGTTAAACCGCTGAACTGCTGAAGTTGCTGATCAAAAGATTGTAGGTTTGAAGCCGGGGTGGGGTGGGGTGAGCTCCTGTTGTTAGCCCCAGCTTACATGCAAATGTGAGTAGATCAATAGGTACTGCTCCTGCGGGAAGGTAACGCCGCTCCATGCAGTCATGCTGGCCACATGACCTTGGAGGTGTCTACGGACAATGCCGGCTCTTCAGCTTAGAAATGGAGATGAGCACCAGAGTCGGACACAAATAGACTTTTAATGTCAGGGGAAAACCTTTAGCTTTACCTCCCACCTGCTGCTCTTGCTTGCCTTGTGCCTTTGCCCCCATCCCTTCTCCCCCTCCCCATTGCAGATTGTGGGTCCCTGGGTCCTGCTTGTGGCCCCTCCTCTGGGGGCTTGGCCCTAAGTGTGTATGGAGGTGGAGAATGGCCCAGGGAGCCAACCAGCCCTAAGAAGGGGAAAGCCTTTTGCACCTGCTTTTTAAAAATCGTCTCTGAAACGACTTGAGAAACTGCAAGTCGCCTCTGGTGTGAGAGAATTGGCTGTTTGCAAGGACGTTGCCCAGGGGACATCGTTGGGAGGCTTCTCTCATTTTCCCACATGGGAAGCTGGAGCTGACAGATGGGAGCTCACCCCTTCTCGTGGATTCGAACTGCCGACCTTGAGAAACTGCAAATCACCTCTGGTGTGAGAGAACTGGCCGTCTGCAAGGACGTTGCCCGGGGGACGCCTGTGGGAGTCTTCTCTCGTTTTCCCACATGGGAAGCTGGGGCTGACAGATGGGAGCTCACCCCTTCTTGCGGATTCGAACTGCCGACCTTCAGGTCAGCAGTTTAGCCAGCACAAAGGTTTAACCCATTGCATCACTGTGTCTCCGCCTCTGGTGTGAGATAATTGGCCGTCTGCAAGGACGTTGCCCGGGGGACGCCTGTGGGAGGCTTCTCCCATTTTCCCACATGGGAAGCTGGAGCTGACAGATGGGAGCTCACTCCTTCTCGTGGATTCGAATTGCCTACCTTCAGGTCAGCAGTTCAGCCAGCACAAGGGTTTAACCCATTGCGCCACCGTAGTTCCTTGCCCCTGCTAAGGGATTTGGAAACCAAGGCAGCCCCCACTCCCCCCATTGCTGAGCTGTCAAACTAGCCTGTATAATGACAACTGAGCCACCGCCCCGCCCCGCCCCACCAGTCCCCCTCCCACACACACAAACTGGACCTCCCTTCTTCAAGAAGGGCCACTGACCCACTGAGCTGGAACTGGTCTCCTTAGTCTTGGCCGGGAGCGTAGTGGGGGTCACTGCGTCAGGAAGGGCAACGCTGCATGGCCAGCCAATCAGCAAGTTGGGCAGCATCCAAATCCATTGGGCCGAGAGGCCCCCCAGCCCCACCTCTCCCATTTCTGGCCTGCTTTGTGGGAGTCTGTCTGGTGGCCACTCTCTCCTCCGCTGACACCGGACCCTGCTGAGGATCTCCCACCCACTCGCCTGACACCCACAGCCACAGGGGACAATGACGCCAAGGCTTTGAAGCTGCCTTCTTGCAAGCGAGGCTCTGACCGGCCTCCACAATGCGGGATCTTGCCCTTAAGGCTATTGCAAAGGTGTCTACAAAGGTCAGCTCCTGAAGACAGCCAGGAAGCATGGGACGCGGGAAAATGAAGCCGGGAAGACACCGTCCGGCAACGTTAGGACCCTTGCCCACTTGCCGGTCCTTCCTTGGCCCAGGAAAGTGCTATGATGTCCAGTCTGGCCATTGCATTGCTGGGCAAGGGGGCACCTCTCACTGACCCACAGACCCTGCTTTGTGGAAAATTTCCCTCTGGAAATGGAGGCTCTGCAGGTTGTCTAGTATTTAAATGCAATTTTAAATGGATTTTATTATATTTTAATTGTATTTTAGCTGCTGCACATTTTTTACATCTCTATATGTATTAGTCTTATTTTAAAATATTCTGTTGTCAGCCACCTTGAGTTTCTTTGCTGAGTAAGGAAATAAGTGCTTGGCCCACCTGGCTTTTGCTTGACCCACCTGGCTTGAGGTGCTTGACCCACGTGACTTCAGGAATTTGACCCACCTGGCTTTTGCTTGACCCACCTGGCTTGAGGAGCTTGACCCACCTGTCTTTTGCTTGACCCACCTGACTTGAGGTGCTTGACCCACCTGGCTTGAAGTGCTTGACCCACCCGTCTTTTGCTTGACCCACCTGGCTTGAGGTGCTTGACCCACCAGTCTTTTGCTTGACCCACCTGGCTTGAGGTGCTTGACCCACCTGGCTTGAGGAGCTTTACCCCACCTGGCTTTTGCTTGACCCACCTGGTTGAGGTGCTTGACCCACCTGGCTTTTGCTTGACCCACCTGGCTTGAGGAGCTTGACCCCACCTGGCTTTTGCTTGACCCACCTGGTTTGAGGTGATTGACCTACCTGACTTGAAGAGCTTGACCCACCTGGCTTAGGGTGCTTGATCCACCTAGCTTTTGCTTGACCCACCTGGCTTGAGGAGCTTGACCCCACCTGGCTTTTGCTTGACCCACCTGGCTTGAGGTGCTTGACCCACCTGACTTGAGGAGCTTGACCCACCTGGCTTAGGGTGCTTGATCCACCTAGCTTTTGCTTGACCCACCTGGCTTGAGGTGCTTGACCCACCTGGCTTTTGCTTGACCCACCTGGTTTTTGCCTCATGTCCACCATCTCTGTTCGCCTAGTGTTGTTTTTGGGCACTTTCAATTGTTCCCTTACTTTGTTTCATGGTGTTGCACTCTACTTCTTGGTGGGCTTTGGCCACAAAAGGCATCACCATCACCAAAGTAGGTAAATTGTCCAAACAGGTGAACCAAAGGTGGGCAGGGCACTCACCGGTCATGATGCTGCTCCTCCCGAGGTCCTCCCAAACTCCGCAGAGAGCGAGCCTGCTGCTGCGATGGGCGAAGCTTCTCCCAGGGGAGCGAGGAGCCGCATTTATGGGGCCCCAAAGGGGCGGAGGGCCCGGCCCCTCCTTCCCACTCTCTGCACAAAGCCCGGCCCACAGAGACAAAGATGCTGCTGGTGGTGGTGGTGGTGGTGGTGTGCCTTGCCCTGCCTTCCCTCCTGAGCTGGCTGGCCCTGCCCTCAGCCAAAGGGAGGAGGCTTGGAGCCCTGGGCTGGTCAGAAACACTCCCTGGGAGGCTCCTTCTGCAGATGGAGAGATGACTGAGGTGCCAAGGAGGAAGTCGGGCAGGCCAGAGTCACTTCCCGGGAACAGACAGGAAGGCAGGCTGGCATCAGCCCAGGAGCCACCGCAGGCCAGGCTCCTCTGCGGCTCAGGGCTCCCATGGGCCAAGTGGGTCCCATTGGCCCTCTTGCAAAGGTTCCAAGTTCCACCTTGGTAGCAGCACAAAGTAGCCATGGCCCTTGGTGCAGCCAGGCAAAGAAGCTATAGAGCTGTCCCTACTTTGCAGCCTTCCCAATCATAGAATCATGGAATCCTGGAGTTGGAAGAGACTTCATGGGCCATCCAGTCCAACCCCATTCTGCCAAGAAGCAGGACAATCCCATTCAAAGCACACCCAACAGATGTCCACCCGGTCTCTGTTTCAAAGCCTCCAAAGAAGGAGCCTCCACCACACTCCGGGGCAGAGAGTTCCACTGCTGAACAGCTCTCACAGTCAGGAAGTTCTTCCTCATGTTCAGGTGGAATCTCCTCTCTTGTAGTTTGAAGGCATGGCTCCATTGTGTCCTGGTCTCCAAGGAAGCAGAAAACAAGCCTGCTCCCTCCTCTCTATGACTTCCCCTCACATATTTATACATGGCTATCAGGTCTCCCCTCAGTCTTCTCTTCTGCAGGCTAAACATGCCCAGCTCTGTAAGCCGCTCCTCATAGAATCATAGAATCAAAGAGTTGGAAGAGACCTCATGGGCCATCATCCAGTCCAACCCCATTCTGCCAAGAAGCAGGAATACTGCATTCAAATCACCCCTGACAGATGGCCATCCAGCCTCCGTTTAAAAGCTTCCCAAGAAGGAGCCTCCACCACACTCCGGGGCAGAGAGTTCCACTGCTGAACGGCTCTCACAGTCAGGAAGTTCTTCCTCATGTTCAGATGGAATCTCCTCTCTTGTAGTTTGAAGCCATTGCTCCATTCCATCCCAGTCTCTCTCCAGGGCGGCAGAAAGGAAGCCTGCTCCCTCCTCCCTAAGACATTGTCCCTCACATATTTATACATGGCTATCATGTCTCCTGTCAGCCTTCTCTTCTTCAGGCTAAACATGCCCAGCTCCTTAAGCCGCTCCTCATAGGGCTTGTTCTCCAGACCCTTGATCATCTTAGTCACCCTCCTCACAGGGCCAAGCATTGCCATTGGCTGTCTTTCAGGCTTCAGGAAGAACAGAACCCGCTCAAGTTGACAGAAGGGCACAGCAGGTGCCTGAGTGTGTTCTGATCCCAACATTGTCCTGTGCAAAGGCATCACAGGCCCCACACAGGCCCCCAAGGCAGAAAAGGGCTCTGGAAGCCTCTCCTCTGGACACAGGCACCAGGAGCAGCCTTGTTCCACTTCAGCGGGTGGGGTGGTCTTGGTGCCCTTGGACATTCACGGGCAGCCCCTGTTCTCTCTCTCTCTCTCTCTCTCTCTCTCTCTCTCTCTCTCTCTCACGTACACACATATATACACACATCTGCATCATCTCTAGGCCCCCCTGCATCTTCTCCCAGAAGCATCTTCTCTGGACACAGGCACCAGGAGCAATCTTGTTCCCCTCCAGTAGGTGGTCTTGGTTCCCTTGGCCACTCAGGGGCAGCCCCAGTTCTGTCTCTTTCTCTCTCTCTCATACACACACACATACACACATCTGCACCATCTCTGGGCCCCTCTGCCCTTTGCAAGGCTCCTGGAAGCCTCTCCTCTGCACACAGGCACCAGGAGCAACCTTGTCCCTTTTAGTGGGTAGGGTGGTCTTGGTGCCCTCAGGCACTCAGGGCCAGCTTCATTTCTCTCCCCCCCCTCCCCAACGCTCACACTTATTTATTATTATTTATTTACAGTATTTATACTCCACCCTTCTCACTCCGCAGGGTGGATTACAATGTACACATACATGGCAAACATTCAATGCCATAGATGAGGGGTCCTCAAACTACGGCCCGCGGGCCACTTCCGGCCCACCAAGGGCACTTATCCAGCCCACAGAGGAGGAGGCCTCCCCCTCAATGCCCTCTCAGGCCTCCCTCTCAGTGCTGCTCCCCTTGCCTGGTTCACGCTATCTGTCAGGCCCAACGGATAGCATGAGCCAGGCAAGGGAGGCTACCTCGCACGGCCTATCCTCACGTGAAGCCCCGTGCCTGGCGAGGGGCTTCGCGCAAGGACAGGCTGCGCGGTGCTGCTCCCCTTGCCTGGCCCATGCTATCCATCAGGTCCGATGGGCAGTTTGAGCTGGGCAAGGGAGGCTACCCCGCGTGGCCTATCCTTGTATGGAGCTCCGTGCCTGATGAGAGGCTTCACACGAGGACAGGCTGCATGGTGCTGCTCCTCTCACTTCCCGTCAGGCCCAATGGGCAGTGTGAGCCAGACAAGGGAGGCTGCCCTGCGCAGCCTATCCTCGTGCAAAGCCTCTGCCTGGCGAGAGGCTTCATGCAAGGACAGGCTGCACAGTGCTGCTCCTCTCGCTACCCGTCGGGCCCAATGGACAGCGTGAGCCAGGCAAGGGAGGCTACCCCACACGGCCTATCCCTGCGCGAAGCCCCTCGCCACTTTTGCCACTTGCCAGTCCCAACCGGTGGTACAAGCCATGCAAGGGGCTTCGCGCAAGGCCAGGCCACATAGTGCAGCTTTCGTTGCTTGCCAGCCTTTTCAAAGGATCCAGGCCCGGACCACTCCAGGATAATCTTCAATTTCAGGTAAACTATACATCTGGGTAACTCCCAAATGCCAAGGTGTATTTTCCCCAAGCCTCTCCAGTATGTTCTGTGGTCATGGGAGTTTTGTATGCCAAGTTTGGTTCAATTTCATTGATGGAGTTCAGAATGCTCTTGGTTGGCAGAGGAACTATTCATCCCAGCAACACCCAAATGCCAAGGTCTATTTTTCCTAAACCTCTCCAATATTTTCTGTTCGTGATGGGCAGGCATGTAGCCGGGGAGGGGGGGGGGCTTGAGGGGCTTCAGACCCCCCCCCCCCAAATTCTCATGGTGGTCCGCGAGAAGGCCTTACTGGTACATTATTTAAACATGTTTATTCATATCATGATCTGATCACCATGCTAAATATATCCCATGTGCATGGGGCTATTCAGATAATGATACAAAAGGTTTGCTAGGGGAGATCCTCAGCCCCCCCCCTTGAATCAAACTCAGCACCAACCCCACCCCCCCAAATCAAAATCCTGGCTATGGGCCTGGTGATGGGAGTTCGGCTGGTAGGCTGATCAGTAAACATATTGATGGGTTCCCTACTGTTATATTAAGACTGTTACCCATGCTATGACATGCTTGAAATCAAAATTTCATTTGTTTTTAATTAGAAATAAATATTTCACAATGTATAATTACAAGGAGATTCCATCTGAACATGAGGAAGAACTTCCTGGCTGTGAGAGACGTTCAGCAGTGGAACTCTCTGCCCCGGAGTGTGGTGGAGGCTCCTTCTTGGGAAGCTTTTAAACAGAGGCTGGATGGCCATCTGTCAGGGGTGATTTGAATGCAATATTCCTACTTCTTGGCAGAATGGGGTTGGACTGGAGGATGGCCCAGGAGGTCTCTTCCAACTCTTTGATTCTGTATTGCTTTTGTGATTAATCGCTATGCTTTCTGTTAAATTTGTATCAATGGAAATACACCCTGCAAATCAGATATTTACATGACGATTCATAACAGTAGCAAAATAAGATATGTGCAGTGTGCATAGGAATTTGATGATACTATCGTCCGGCCCTCCAATGGTCTGAGGGACAGTGAACTGGCCCCCTGTTTGAAAAGTTTGTGGACCCCTGCCATAGACCTTGACCCTTTCTTTCCTGCCCCCTCCTCCCCTTCCTCCCCTTTGTTTAGGGGTTGCAGAGTCCACCAGGATGGGCCTGGGTGTTGTTGTTTCTCCACCTCTGGCGTGTGACTCGTGAGGAAGAGCACAGGGTTGGGAAATGCTGGAGCAATGCGGGTGCTGCCAACGAGGGAGGGAGGGAGGCATTGCTCAGCAGGAAGGGCTGAGGCAACCGGGGCCGTGTGGCAACCTGACCGCCAGCTCGCTCTTTTGCTCGCTGACCAGTCCCTTCTGTTGAGCCCCCGAGGGCCAATGGCCGGACAGGTTGGGGCTAGAGCTAGGCATTCTGCACAAGGTGGTTGGAGGGGTGCTGGCAGGACCGTGCTTGTGGCCGCAGCACTGTGACCACAGCACGATTTGCGTGTGTGTTTGTGTGTGACAGTTCTGAGGAAATCTTCAACCACCAACGAATTCTGATTCAGTTGCAATGCGGCTCTCAGAAAACCCTCATGTGTTTTAAGACGTGGCCACGGGGTTGATGAGTGGCACATGAGCTGGTCCTGGGCCCCGTCCTCTTCAGGATCTTGATTCCTAGAATCATAGCATCATAGAATTAGAAGAGACATGGTGGGTCATCCAGTTCATCCCCATTCTGCCAAGAAGCAGGAAAATTGCATTCAAAGCACCCCTGACAGATGGCCATCCAGCCTCTGTTTCAGAGCCTTTGGGGTTCTCTGCATCAAGATTCAAGGTCCAGCACGGTCCAACTTGGCCCTTCCTAGAATCATTGAATCTGAGAGTTGGAAGAGACCTCCTGGGCCATCATCCAGTCCAACCCCATTCTGCCAAGAAGCAGGAATATTGCATTCAAATCCCCCCTGACAGATGGCCATCCAGCCTCTGTTTAAAAGCTTCCAAAGAAGGAGCCTCCACCACTGCTGAACAGAATCCTAGAATCCTAGAATCCTAGAATCCTAGAGTTGGAAGAGCCCTCCTGGGCCATCATCCAGTCCAACCCCATTCTGCCAAGAAGCAGGAAAATTGCATTCAAATCACCCCTGACAGATGGCCACCCAGCCTCTGTTTCAGAGCCTTTGGGGTTCTCTGCATCAAGATTCAAGGTCCAGCAGGGTCCAACTTGGCCCTTCCTAGAATCATTGAATCTGAGAGTTGGAAGAGACCTCCTGGGCCATCATCCAGTCCAACCCCATTCTGCCAAGAAGCAGGAAAATTGCATTCAAATCACCCCTGACAGATGGCCACCCAGCCTCTGTTTCAGAGCCTTTGGGGTTCTCTGCATCAAGATTCAAGGTCCAGCACGGTCCAACTTGGCCCTTCCTAGAATCATTGAATCTGAGAGTTGGAAGAGACCTCCTGGGCCATCATCCAGTCCAACCCCATTCTGCCAAGAAGCAGGAAAATTGCATTCAAATCACCCCTGACAGATGGCCACCCAGCCTCTGTTTCAGAGCCTTTGGGGTTCTCTGCATCAAGATTCAAGGTCCAGCACGGTCCAACTTGGCCCTTCCTAGAATCATTGAATCTGAGAGTTGGAAGAGACCTCCTGGGCCATCATCCAGTCCAACCCCATTCTGCCAAGAAGCAGGAAAATTGCATTCAAAGCACCCCTGACAGATGGCCATCCAGCCTCTGTTTCAGAGCCTTTGGGGTTCTCTGCATCAAGATTCAAGGTCCAGCACGGTCCAACTTGGCCCTTCCTAGAATCATTGAATCTGAGAGTTGGAAGAGACCTCCTGGGCCATCATCCAGTCCAACCCCATTCTGCCAAGAAGCAGGAAAATTGCATTCAAAGCACCCCTGACAGATGGCCATCTAGCCTCTGTTTCAGAGCCTTTGGGGTTCTCTGCATCAGGATTCAAGGTCCAGCACGGTCCAACTTGGCCCTTCCTAGAATCATTGAATCTGAGAGTTGGAAGAGACCTCCTGGGCCATCCAGTCCAACCCCATTCTGCCAGGAAGCAGGAATATTGCATTCAAATCACCCCTGGCAGATGGCCATCCAGCCTCTGTTTCAAAGCCTCCAAAGAAGGAACCTCCACCACACTCCGGGGCAGAGAGTTCCACTGCTGAACGGCTCTCACAGTCAGGAAGTTCTTCCTCATGTTCATGGAATCTCCTTTCTTGTAGTTTGAAGCCATTGCTGATTCCTAGAAAAAGTCATACTAGAATCATAGAATCATAAGAGTTGGAAGAGACCTCTTGGGCCATCCAGTTCAACCCCATTCTGCCAAGAAGCAGGAATATTGCATTCAAATCACCCCTGGCAGATGGCCATCCAGCCTCTGTTTCAAAGCCTCCAAAGAAGGAACCTCCACCACACTCCTGGGCAGAGAGTTCCACTCCTGAACATCTCACACACTCAGGAAGTTCTTCCTCATGTTCAGGTGGAATCTCATTTCTTGTAGTTATTGATTGTAATTGCTGTTTTAATGTTTTACTGTAATATGTATTATGATGTTTTATTGGTTGTATGTGATATTATGGTTGAAAACCGGTCTGAGTCCCTCAAAAGAGGTGAGAAGGCCGGTATACAAAACTTTTAAATAAATAAATTGTAGTTTGAAGTCCATTGTGTCCTAGTCTCCAGGGCAGGAGAAAACATGCTTGCTCCCTCCAACCTGTGGCTTCCTCTCACATATTTATACATGACTATTATATCTCCTCTCAGCCTTCTCTTCTTCGGGCTAAACATGCCCAGCTCTTTAAGCCGCTCCTCATAGGGCTTGTTCTCCAGACCCTTGATCATTTTTGTCACCCTCCTCTGGACACATTCCAGCTTGTCAACATCTCTCTTCAATTGTGGTGCCCAGAATTGGACACAATATTCCAGGTGTAGTCTAACCAAGGCAGAATAGAGCATGGAGAGCATGACTTTCCTAGATCTAGACACTAGGCTCCTCTTGATGCAGGCCAAATCCCATTGCCTTTTTTTGCTGTCGCATCTTATTCCTGGCTCATGTTTAACTTATTGTCCATGAGGACTCCAAGATCTTTTCCACATGTACTGCTCTCCAGCCAGGCGTCTGCCATTCTGTCTCGTTGCATTTCATTTTTTTCTGTCTAAGTGGAGTATCTTGCATTTGTCCCTGTTGAACTTCATTTTATCAGTTTTGGCCCATCATCCCTCTAATTTATGAAGATCATTTTGAATTCTGCTTCTGTCTTCTGGAGTATTGGCTATCCCTCCCAATTTGTTGTCGTCTGCAAACTTGATGATCACGCCTTCTAACCCTTCAAATTTCAAAGCAAATAATCTCTACAAGGCATTGGGCTGCTGCTGGCACTTGGACGTGACTCCAAGCAGACTCAAACGCCCATCTTCCTGTGGTCAAAAGGCTGATAGAGGAGCCATGATGGTGAAACCCTTTGCAGGAGACCAAGCCTTGATAGTTCCCCAGAGGAGGAAGTGCTTCCGGAACGGGTGACTTTGCATTCCTGGCATTTGGATGTGATGCTTAGCAGGACTCCAAAGCCCATCTTCCTGTGGTCAAAGGCTGGTAGAGATGACTCAAAATGGTGAAACCCTTTGCAGGAGAAGGAGGTCCCCAGAGGAGGAAGTGCTTCCGGAACGGGTGACTTTGCATTCCCTGACATTAGCTTGCATATTGCAAAAATGATACGCAATTGATGAAAGCCAAATAAGTTGAAGTCATAGAAGAGAGAGAGCACTGTATAGTAGGCCTGGGCAAACTTGGGCCCTCCTTCCAGGTGTTTTCGACTTCAACTCCCACAATTCCTAACAGTCGATAAGCAGCAAAAAAAAAAGTCAGTGGGATTTTGGCCTGCATCAAGAGGAGTCTAGTGTCTAGATCCATGCGCTATTCCGCCTTGGTTAGACCACTTTACCTGGAATATTGTGTCCAATTCTGGGCACCACAATTGAAGAGAGGAGCCCATGATCCATGGATGATTCATACCCTCCAGGGCTGCTTCCAGGATTGGGAAGCAATCCTGGAGGAGTGAGTGAATGAGTGAGTGAGTGTGGAGTGTCCTGCTTCTTCTTCCTCTTCCTCCTCCACTGGGACACTCACAGGGTGTGGAGAAGAAGGGCTGTTCCTGCCTCAAGGGATTCCCCATGCCAACAATGTGATGTGGTGGCAAAAAAAAGCCAATGGGATTTTGGCCTGCATCAAGAGGAGCCTAGTGTCTAGATCTAGGGAAGTCATGCTCCCCATGCTCTATTCCGCTTTGGTTAGACCACACCTGGAATATTGTGTCCAATTCTGGGCACCACAATTCAAGAGAGATATTGACAAGCTGGAATGTGTCCAGAGGAGGATGACTCAAATGATCAAGGGTCTGGAGAACAAGCCCTATGAGGAGCGGCTTAAGGAGCTGGGCATGTTTAGCCTGAAGAAGAGAAGGCTGAGAGGAGATATGATAGCCATGTATAAATATGTGAGAGGAAGCCACAGGGAGGAAGAGGGAGCAAGCTGTTTTCTGCTTCCTTGGAGACTAGGACGCAATGGAGCAATGGTTTCAAACTACAAGAGAGGAGATTCCATCTGAACATGAGGAAGAACTTCCTGACTGAGAGAGCCGTTCAGCAGTGGAACTCTCTGCCCCGGAGTGTGGTGGAGGCTCCTTCTTTGGAAGCTTTTAAACAGAGGCTGGATGGCCATCTGTCAGGGGTGCTTTGAATGCAATATTCCTGCTTCTTGGCAGAATGGGGTTGGACTGGATGATGGCCCAGGAGGTGTCTTCCCACTCTTTGATTTTAGGATTTTAAGATCCTATGAACATTTGGAAGAACTTCCTGACTGTGGGAAAGAGCCGTTCAGCAGTGGAACTCTCTGCCCCGGAGTGTGATGGAGGCTCCTTCTTTGGAAGCTTTTAAACAGAGGCTGGATGGCCATCTGTCAGGGGTGATTTGAATGCAACATTCCTGCTTCTTGGCAGAATGGGGTTGGACTGGATGGCCCATGAGATCTCTTCCAACTCTTTGATTCTATGATCCTATGAGGCTGGGGAAAAGGTAGCAAGGCTGAAAACCAAACAAGGGCAAGAAAACTAAATGTGACTGGTTTCTATTTCTGGATGATCTGTCTCTGCCATCGACCCTCTTCTCCAGAAGCAGATCTCAGTGGTATGAAGGCCTCAGGCGTGAAATGGATTTCTTCACTCGACGTGTGGAATGTAATTGGACCCAGAGAGATACAAATCGTCTCCCTTCCCCTACATTTTCAGAGGAGATAACCGGTTGTGGTGATCTTTACAGTGGTCAACAAGTCCTGATGTGTGAAGGCAATAAACCCGCATTCCCAACGGCCAGCTTCCCTGGAGTCAAAGCTCAATGCTCTTGGACTGATCTACGAGGGTTGAATGAAAAGTAATGCCTTCACCTTCATTACTTGGGTTTGGACGGGAATATTTTAAATAAATCAAACGCAGAAATAATCCTTAGAATGTGGGTTGTTGTAGGTTTTTTCGGGCTGTATGGCATGGTCTAGCGGCATTCTCTCCTGACATTTCGCCTGCATCTATGGCAAGCATCCTCAGAGCTAGTGAGGTCTGTTGGAACTAGGAAAATGGGTTTATATATCTGTGGAATGACCAGGGTGGGGCAAAGGACTCTTGTCTGCTGGAGCTAGGTGGGAATGTTTCAACTGACCACCTTGATTAACATACAATGGGCTGACTGTGCCTGGAGCAAACTTTGGTTGAGAGGTGATTAGATGTCCTTGTTTGTTTCCTCTCTGTTGTTGTGCTGTTGCAATTTTAGAGGGTTTTTTTTTATACTGGTAGATTTTTATACTGGTAGATTTTTATACTGGTATACAGATTTTGTTCATTTTCATGGTTTCCTCCTTTCTGTTGAAATTGTCCACATGCTTGTGGATTTCAATGGCTTCTCTGAATGTGCTCTTAGAATGTGCTCGTTAACTACCATTATTCACTTGTCCACATAATCACCAGACAATTGGATACATTTCTGCTGACAATGAACAAGTTTTCTGAGGCTGTCACGGAAGAAGTCGACACTCTGTTTCTGCAACCAGCGTCTCACAGTTCTCTCATCCTGGGTATCCATTGTGCACAGATCTTCTGATAGCCAAGCAAAGCAATAATGTGACCCACATGTTCTTGTGAAATGCTAATTAATCTTGAAATTTCTCTCCGAGTGATACGACGATTTTCCTCAATCAATCTGTCAACCTTTTGCTTGTGAAACTCAGTGGTTGCTGTCACAGGACGTCCAACTCTTTATTTGTCACACAAGTCAGATGTTCCCACCTCAACATCTTTAAACTTACTCGCCCAACGACACACAGTACTCACATCAACACAATCACCATAAACAGCTTGCATTCTCTGATGAATCTCCTTTGGGGTGACACCTTCTGCTGTCAAGAATTCAATGACTGCACATTGCTTAAGTCGCATTGACCGACCATCTGTGTAAGGTTCCATACTTGTAAGGTTCCAACCGTTCAATGCTAAGGCTTCCCACCAAAATGGAACTGTAGAGGAGAGTCTACTGAATAAGCCAGTACCTGCCGAATACGTTGCTTTAACAACACAGCCATTCAATGCTAAGGCTTCCTGCCAAAATGGAACTGTAGAGGAGAGTCTACTGAACAAGCCAATACCTGCCAAATATGTTGCTTAAATCGCATTGACTGACTGTCTGCTCAGGGTTCCATACTTTGCACTTTAACAACACAACCGTTCAATGCTAAGGCTTCCCGCCAAAATGGAACTGTAGAGGAGAGTCTACTGAACAAGCCAGTACCTGCCGCATACGTTGCTTAAATCGCATTGACTGACCGTCTTCGCAGGGTTCCATACTTTGCACTTTAACAACACAACTGTTCAATGCTAAGGCTTCCCACCAAAATGGAACTGTAGAGGAGAGTCTACTGAACAAGCCAGTACCTGCCACATACTTTGCTTAAATCGCATTGACTGACCGTCTGCGCAGGGTTTCATACTTCGCACTTTAACAACACCACCGTTCAATGCTAAGGCTTCCTGCCATAATGGAACTGTAGTGGAGAGTCTACTGAACAAGCCAGTACCTGCCACATACTTTGCTTAAATCGCATTGGCTGACCGTCTGCGCAGGGTTCAATACTTAGCACTTTAACAACACAACCGTTCAATACTAAGGCTTCCTGCCAAAATGGAACTGTAGAGGAGAGTCTACTGAACAAGCCAGTACCTGCCGAATACGTTGCTTAAATCGCATTGACCGACTGTCTGTGCAGGGTTCCATACTTCGCACTTTAACAACACGACCGTTCAATTCTAAGTCTTCCCACCAAAATGGAACTGTAGAGGAGAGTCTACTGAACAAGCCAGTACCTGCCGAATACGTTGCTTAAATCGCATTGACCGACTGTCTGTGCAGGGTTCCATACTTCGCACTTTAACAACACGACCGTTCAATGCTAAGTCTTCCCGCCAAAATGGAACTGTAGAGGAGAGTCTACTGAACAAGCCAGTACCTGCCGCATACCAGTACTGCCATCTGTTGAGGAGTTATGAAGGTGGAGGCATTACTTTTCATTCCACCCTCATAGATTGTGTGCCAGGGAGCCATTGTCATAGTGCCTACCTCTGCTAAGAGATTTTCATGTAACGCAATTCTCCAATTGTACTTTACTTAGGTAATCCCTCATTGTCCGAGTAAGATTGTCCTCCAAGTTCGGTGTCCTGGCAGTGGGTCCATAGGTGACTGTGGAGCCCTATTCACAGTTGCCGATTGGCTGAGAAAGGCGGTATACAAATACAGTAAATAATAAATAAATAAATATTCTTGATCTGCATCTTTTCCCGCAGTGAGGGCATCGGTTTCCAGGTGGAAGGCGGTCCCGGTCAGGGTTGGCTTGATGCGCCTTCCTTCCTGGCACGTTTCTCTCTTTCACCCTCCAGTCATGCCTCTTCAAATTCTGCAGCACTGCTGGTCACAGCTGACCTCTAGCTAGAGTGCTCAAGAGCCAGGGCTTCCCAGTTGTCAGTGTCTATGCCACCGTTTTTAAGGTGTGAAAAAGATCTTGGAGTCCTCGTGGACAACAAGTTAAACATGAGCCAACAATGTGATGTGGCGGCAAAAAAAAACCAATGGGATTTTGGCCTGCATCAAGAGGAGCAGAGTGTCTAGATCCAGGGAAGTCATGCTCCCCATGCTCTATTCCGCTTTGGTTAGACCACACCTGGAATATTGTGTCCAATTCAAGAGAGATGTTGACAAGCTGGAATGTGTCCAGAGGAGGGCGACTAAAATGATGGTCTGGAGAACAAGACCTATGAGGAGCGGCTTAAGGAGCTGGGCATGTTCAGCCTGAAGAAGAGTAGGCTGAGAGGAGATATGATGAGAGCCATGTATAAATATGTGAGAGGAAGCCACAGGGAGGAGGGAGCAAGCTTGTTTCCTGCTTTCCTGGAGACTAGGACACGAAACAATGGCTTCAAACTACAAGAGAGGAGATTCCATCTGAACACGAGGAAGCACTTCCTGACTGTGAGAGCCGTTCAGCAGTGGAACTCTCTGCCCCAGAGTGTGGTGGAGGCTCCTTCTTTGGAAGCTTTTAAACAGAGGCTGGATGGCCACCTGTCAGGGGTGATTTGAATGCAATATTCCTGCTTCTTGGCAGAATGGGGTTGGACTGGATGGCCCACGAGGTCTCTATCAACTCACTGATTCTAGGATTCTATGATTCTAAGGTTGGCTTTGAGACCATCTTTAAATCTCCAATGGTAGTACACCAGTGATTGCAAGTTACACAGTAACTGCAGTATTTATTTATCATGTCAGAAGCAAACCAAGGGTTAAAGTTGTAATGCATTTAAAAACACAAAGTTAAAAAACTTGGCATTAGACGTGTGAGAAGCCTCCCCGCAGGATTGTAACACATCCGGGCATCCCCTGAACAACAGCTGATTCTCTCACAACCAGAAGCGACTTGCAGCATGCAACCAAAGTAATTGCAGAGAGAGAGAGAGAGAGAGAGAGAGAGCACTTGCAACTTAAACTTGTGCTCTCCGGAATGGGACTTGGGGGCATTGCGTTGCAGTGGCTCTGACCATTCCTGGAGGACTGGACCCAGGTGGTGGTGCTGGGGGACACCTGCTCAGACCCCTGGCCTTTGACCTGTGGGGTCCCGCAAGGTTCCATTCCCTCCCCCATGCTTTTCAACATCAACATGAAACCACTGGATGACGTCACCTGGAGTTTTGGAGTTTGGTGTCATCTGTATGCAGCTGACACACAACTCTATTGCTCATTTCCACCGAAGTCCAAGGAAGCTCCCCGAAACCTGAACCAGTGACTGGCAGCTGTGACGGGCTGGATGAGGGCTAAGAAACAGAGGCTAAATCCAGATAAGACAGAGGCTCTCCTGGTCAGTCGTGAGGCCGATCGGGGTCTACGTGTGATGGGGTCCCACTCCTCCTGAGGACACAGGTCCACAACCTGGGGGTCCTCCTGGACTTTATTTGTATTTATTTATCAGAAGCAAACCAAGGGTACGGTTGTAAGGCATTCAAAAACACAGGTGTCAGCGGTGGCCATGAGGTTGTTGTTGTTCATTCGTTCAGTCGTCTCCGACTCTTCGTGACCTCATGGACCAGCCCACGCCAGAGCTCCCTGTCGGCCGTTACCACCCCCAGCTCCCTCAAGGTCAGTCCAGTCACTTCAAGGATGCCATCCATCCATCTTGCCCTTGGTCGGCCCCTCTTCCTTTTGCCTTCCACTTTCCCCAGCATAATTGTCTTCTCAAGGCTTTCCTGTCTCCTCATGATGTGGCCAAAGTACTTCAACTTTGTCTCTAGTATCTTTCCCTCCAGTGAGCAGTTGGGCTTTATTTCCTGGAGGATGGACTGGTTGGATCTTCTCGCAGTCCAAGGCACTCTCAGCACTTTCCTCCAACACCACAGCTCAAAAGCATCATGAGGATCTTTGCACAATTAAAACTTATGGGCCAGCTGCAAACGTCCCTCAAAAAGCCAGCTCTGGCCGTGGTGATCCATGCCTTAAGTTACATCTCCAATGGATGATTGCATTGCACTCTACATGGGGCTGTCTCTGAAGATGGCTCGGAAGCTTCAATTAGTACAGAGATCTACAGCCAGGCTGCTGACTGGGGTGGGTCATAGAGAACGTACGACCTCTCCTCCTGAAGCAGCTTCATTGGGTGCCTATTTGCTTCTGTTTTGAACAACTACAGGCCAATCTCTAACCTTCCCTTTTTGGGCAAGGCGCTGTTGCCTCTCAGCTCCAGGGATTCCTAGATGACACTGATTTCCTAGACCTGTCTCAGTCTGGGTTTAGGCCTGGTCACCATACCGAGACAGCTTTGGTTGCCTTGGTGGACAAGGGGAGTGTGACCCTGCTGGTTCTCTTGGACATCTCAGAGGCTTTCGATACCATCGATCATGGTATTCTTCTGGGCCGGCTCTCCGGGATGGGACTAGTAGGCACAGTTCTGCTCTGGCTCCTATCCTTCCTGGAGGGTTGCTCCCAGATGGTGAAGCTGGGGGACTCCTGCTCGGACCCCTGGCCATTGACTTGTGGGGTCCCGCAAGGCTCCATTCTGTCCCCCATTCTTTTCAACATCTGCATGAAACCACTGGGTAGGTCATCTGGAGTTGTGGAGTTCGGTGCCATCTGTACACAGATGACACCCAACTCTACTCCTCTTTTCCACCTAAATCCAAGGAAGCCCCTCGAATACTGGACCAGTGCCTGGCCGCTATGATGATCTGGATGAGGGAGAAGAAGTTGAAGATCAATCCTGACAAGACAGAGGTCCTCCAGGTCAATCATAGACTGGATCGGGGTATAGGGTGGCAACCTGTGCTTGATGGGGTTGCACTCCCCCTGAAGACACAGGTCTGCAGTCTGAGGGTCCTTCTAGATTCAGTGTTAATGCTTGATGCTCAGGCTGGCAGGGCCTTTGCATAATTAAAACTTGTGCGCCAGCTGGGAACGTACCTCGTAAAGTCCGATTTTGCCATGGTGGTCCATGTCTTAGTTACCTGTAGACTGGATTACTGCAACACACTCTACATGGGGCTGCCCTTGAAGACAGCTCAACTGGTTCATTGTTTAGCAGCCAGACTGTTAACTGGAGCTAATTAAGGAACTCCATTGGCTGTTTAAGGAGCTCCATTGGCTGCCATACATTTTCTGGGCCCAATTCAAGGTGGAGGTTATCACCTACAAAGCCCTGAACGGTTTGGGAGCCTACCTTCATGACCGTATTTACCCCTATGTACCTGCTGAACCCCTCCAATCCTCTGGGGAGGTTCTCCTCTCATTTCCCCCTCTGTAGCAAGCGTAACTCGTGGGGAGGAGGGAGAGGACCTTCTCCGTGGTGGCCCCTTGGCTTTGAAATTCTCTACCTGGAGAGATTAGGCGAGCGCCCACCCTGGCGGCCTCCAAGAAAAGGAGGATCACTCCCAAGTTTGCAGCTTGGGAGTGATCCTGGACTCATCGCTGAGCCTGGAACCCCAGGTCTCGGCGGTGCTCAGGGGAGCTTTTGCACAATTAAAACTTGTGAGCCAGCTGCGCCCGTACCTTGGGAAGTCTGACTTGGCCACAGTGGTCCATGCTCTGGTTACATCCCGTATAGACTACTGCAACGCTCTCTACATGGGGTTGCCTCTGAAGACCGCCTGGAAGCTGCAATTAGTCCAACAAGCAGCAGCCAGATTACTAACAGGAACGGGGTACAGGGAGCATATGACTCCCCTGTTGCGTCAACTCCACTGGCTGCCGATTAGCTTCCGAGCACAATTCAAAGTGCTGGTGCTGACCTATAAATCCCTAAACGACTCCGGCCCAGTTTATCTGTCCAAATGGATTCTCCCCTATGAACCATCAAGGTTGTTAGGATCTTATGGAGGGTCTCTGCTCTCGGTCCCACCACCTTCGCAATCGTGTCGGGTGGGGACGAGGGACAGGGCCTTCTCGTTGGTGTCCCCTTGGATTTGGAACTCTCTCCTGTTGGAGATTAGAAATGCCCGTTCTCTCCTGACTTTCAGAAAACTGGTGAAAACTTGGCTTTGGAATATAGCATTTGATGAGTGAGTCAATAACTCTTGACCACATGGACGGACGGTGTTGAATTGTGATTTCATTCTGAGGACTTGGCCTTACGTAATTATATGTTTGTATTTTAATGTATTTTATGGATGAGTGTATTAGGAAGTGTGATGTTTTTATACTATTGTTTATGAACCTCTTGTTGTGAGCCGGCCTGAATCCCTCTTTGGAGGTCGAGAATAACTCTAAATAAATAAATGAATAAATAAAGAAAAACCTGGCTGTTTTGGTGCCCTTTTGAGGAATGAATGCAATCCCCATGCGAGGACCAGCTCAGCAGCATATGCCCATTGATGCGCTTTCTCTCACCCTTCAATGATATTATTCACCCCATTGCTGTTTCCCAACCGAAATCCCCTCACCAGGGACTCCACCCTAGTTATCCATCTCGCCCAAGGTTTTTATATTTTAATCATACCCTTTTAATTTGGCACAATTAAAATTTAATTGATCAATAAAATTTAATTGATCAGTAAAATCAATTAAAATTTAATTGATGCCCATTTTTATTTCATTTCATTTCCTGTATTGCTTGTCTATTACAATTTGTTTTCTCTGTACTTCATTTGATATTATCATTATTTGCTGTATGTATTTTATTTTGATTTGTTGTAATGGTTGGGCTTGGCCTCGTGTTAGCTACTCCAACATGAGTGGCGGGGTATAAATAAAGTTTTATTATTTTTATCATTTATTATTATTATTCTGGGCTCAATTCGAAGTGCAGGTTATCACCTATAAAGCTCTATATGGGTTGTTGTAGGTTTTTTTGGGCTATATGGCCATGTTCTAGAGCAGTGATTCTCAACCTTCCTAATGCCATGACCCCTTAGTACAGTTCCTCATGTTGTAGTGACCCCCAACCATAAAATACTTTTCGTTGCTACTTCATAACTGTAATTTTGCTACTGTTGTAGCAAATTTGTAGCAAATTTTTGTTGTAGCAAATTTTGCTACTGCTACTGTCATGTAAATATCTGATATGCAGAATGTATTTTAATTCACTGGACCAAATTTGAATACTGGTGGGGTTGGGGGAGGGTTTATTTTGTCATTTGGGAGTTGTAGTTGCTGGGATTTATAGTTCACCTACAATCAAAGAGCATTCTGAACTCCATCAACGATGGAATCGAACCAAACTTGGCACACAGAACTCCCATGACCAACAGAAAATACTGGAAGGGTTTGGTGGGCATGGACCTTGGGTTTGGGAGTTGTAGTTCTCCTACATCCAGAGAGCACTGTAGACTCAAGCTATGATGGATCCGGGCCAAATTTGGCATGAATACACAATATACCCAAATGTGAACTCTGGTGGAGTTTCGGGGAAATAGACATTGACATTTGGCAGTTGTAGTTGCTGGGATTTATAGTTCATCTACAATCAAAGAGCATTCTGAACCTCACCAATAATAGGAATGAGTCAAACTTCCCACATAGAATCTCCATGACCAACAGAACATACTGTGTTTTCTGATGTTCTTTGGTGACCCCTCTGACACCCCCTCGTGACCCCCCCAGGGGTCCCGACCCCCAGGTTGAGAAACACTGTTCTAGAGGCATTCTCTCCTGACATTTCACCTGCATCAATGGCAAGCATCCTCAGAGGTAATGAGGTTTGTTGGAACTAGGAAAAAGGGTTTATATATCGGTGGAATGACCAGGGTGGGACAAAGGACTCTTGTCTGCTGGAGCTAGGTGTGAATGTTTTAACTGACCACCTTGATTAGCATTTGATGGCTTGGCAGTGCCTGGGGGAATCTTTTGTTGAGAGGTGATTAGATGTGCCTGATTGTTTACTCTCTGTTGTTTTGCTATTGTAATTTTAGAGTTTTTTAAATATTGGTAGCCAGATTTTGTTCATTTTCATGGTTTCCTCCTTTCTGTTGAAATTGTCCACAAGCTCTATATGGTTCGGGTCCTGCCTATTTATGCGACCGCATCTCCCTTTATGAACCCATTCTCTTGATTAGCATTTAATGGCCTTGCAGCTTCAAAGCCTGGCTGATTCCTGCCTGGGGGAATCCTTTGTTGGGAGGTGTTATCTGGTCCTGTCTGGATTTCCCCTATTTTCTGAGTGTTGCTCTTTATTTACTGTCCTGATTCTAGAGTTTTTTTTAATACTGGGGACCAGAGTTTGTTCATGTTCATGGTTATCATCCTTTATGTTGAAATTGTCCACATTCTTCTTGTGGATTTCAATGGCTTCTGAACATGAGGAAGAACTTCCTGACTGTGAGAGCCGTTCAGCAGTGGAACTCTCTGCCCCGGAGTGATGATACTAGTAGAGGCTCCTTCGTTGGAAGCTTTCAAACAGAGGCTGGATGGCCATCTGTCAGGGGTGTTTTGAATGCAATATTCCTGCTTCTTGGCAGAATTGGGTTGGACTGGATGATGGCCAAGGAGGTCTTCCAACTCTAGGATTCTAGGATTCTCTGTGTAGCCTGACCTGGTGGTTGTGAGCGTGGTCCAGCATTTCTGTGTTCTCAAATAATAATCTGCTGTGTCCAGGTTGGTTCCTCAGGTGCTCTGCTATGGCTGACTTCTCGGGTTGAAGTAGTCTGCAGTGCCTTTCATGTTCCTTGAATCATATCTGGGCAATGCTGCTGCATTTCGTGGTCCCTATGTAGACCCTTGTCCACAGTTGCACAGGCAGGAAGCAGCCACCCTTTGAAGCTGCATGGCCATTCAATGCTAATCATGGTGAAGGCTCCTTCTTTGGAGGCTTTTAAACAGAGGCTGGATGGCCATCTGTCAGGGGTGCTTTGAATGCGGTTTTAGGATTCTATGATTCTACTATATGTCTCCTGTGGCCCAGTCTGTGTATATGTATTTTGTGTATGTATATATGTGTATATGTGTGTGTATATATTTGTGTATATGTAGATATGTGTATGTTTGTGTGTGTGTATGTGGTTTTGCACGTGTTGTAATGTATTTTTATTTTTTGGCTTTTTAAGTCTTTTCTGCTGTGTTTTTCGGGACTTTTATGAGTGATGGTCACTTGTTGGCCAGAGAAGTGTCTTGCGTCCAAATTCGGTGTCAATTCGTCCAGTGGTTTTTGAGTTCATAGAATCATAGAATCAAAGAGTTGGAAGAGACCTCATGGGCCATCCCAGTCCAACCCCCTGCCAAGAAGCAGGAATTGCATTCAAATCACCCCTGACAGATGGCCATCCAGCCTCTGTTTAAAAGCTTCCAAAGAAGGAGCCTCCACCACACTCCGGGGCAGAGAGTTCCACTGCTGAACGGCTCTCACAGTCAGGAAGTTCTTCCTCATGTTCAGATGGAATCTCCTCTCTTGTAGTTTGAAGCCATTGTTCCCTTGCTTCCTAGTCTCCAGGGAAGCAGAAAACAAGCTTGCTCCCTCCTCCTCCCTGTGGCTTCCTCTCACATATTTATACATGGCTATCATATCTCCTCTCAGCCTTCTCTTCTTCGGGCTAAACATGCCCAGCTCCTTAAGCCGCTCCTCATAGGGCTTGTTCTCCAGACCCTTGATCATTTTAGTCGCCCTCCTCTGGACACATTCCAGCTTGTCAATATCTCTCTTGAATTGTGGTGCCCAGAATTGGACACAATATTCCAGATGTGGTCTAACCAAAGCAGAATAGAGCATGGGGAGCATTACTTCCTTAGATCTAGACACTAGGCTCCTCTTGATGCAGGCCAAAATCCCATTGGCTTTTTTTGCCGCCACATCACATTGTTGGCTCATGTTTAACTTGTTGTCCACGAGGACTCCAAGATCTTGAGTTATGTCAATATCACAAATGAGCATTACATTTTTATTAATATAGACTAGCTGTCCCCTGCCACGCATTGCTGTGGCCCAGTCTGTGTATATATGTTTTGTGTGTGCATTTTTGTTTGTATATATTTGTGTATATGTGTGTTTGCTTATTCATTTATTTATGTATTTATTGGCGACATTTCTATGCCGCCCTTCTCATCCCAAAGGGGACTCAGAGCGGCTTACAAGTAAAAAGTAAATACAATATATTATATTATTATCATAGCACAATATTAATATTATAAATTACATTGTACTTTAACATTATACTGTAATATTATTAGTAATATTATATTTAATATAAAATATATAATTCTAATATCATATTATTAGTAGTAGTAGTATTATATTGTATTACATTATAATATTATCAATATTATATGTATATACATTATATTATATTATATTATATTATATTATATTATATTATATTATATTATATTATATATTATATTATATTATATTATATTATATATATTATATTATATTATATTATATTATATTATGTTTATACTAGCTGTACCTGCACGCAGTTGCTGTGGCCTATGAGTAAAATTATCAAAGTTGAGTAGATATCTGGACTATTATGAAAGAGAGTACCTACCTATTCCTTCCCCCTTTTCCTCCCCCTTTCTTCCTTCTCTACCTCTTTCTTTCCTTCTTTCACTACTTGGTTTCATCCTTCTCTCTTTCCTTCATTCCCTCCTCCCTTTCTTCCTTGCCTTTCTTCCCTCCCTGTTTGCTTCCTTCTTTCACTTTTTATTTCCTTTTATTTCACCACCATCATAACAATAACAATAATCCAATGCATTGCCTCTGGGACCTGACACCTCTCCCATTCCCCCTAAAAGGGTCTCAGAGGAATAATAGCATAATAATAATAAAAATAACAACCTTTACCCGCCACGTGTTGCTGTGGCCAATCTTCCCTCTTTCTCTCCTTCTTTCCTTCCTTCCTTCCTTCCTTCCTTCCTTCCTTCCTTCCTTCCTTCCTTCCTTCCTTCCCTTCCTTCCTTCCTTCCTTCCTTCCCATCTTTCCTTCTCCTCTTCTTTCTCTATCTCTTTCCTTCCTTCCCCCTTTTTCTTTCTTTTCTGCTGTCTCTCTTTCTTTCCTTCCATCTTTCCTTTTCTTTCCTTTTCTTCTTCCTTCTTTCTCTAACTTTCCTTCCTTCCCCCTTTTTCTTTACCTCCCTTTCTCTTTCTTCCTTCTTTCCTTCCTTCCTGTCTTTCCTAGATTTTGACAGGGCGGGAAGGGGCGGGGGGGGGGGGGGGGGGGGGGGGGGGGGGGTTTGGAGGTGGCGTGAAGTAAAAGGAGGTAAGATTGGGGCAGGGGAGTGATGGAGCGTGGGGTTGTGTGTGTGTGTGCGGGGGGGGGGAGTGATGGAGCGTGGGGTTGTGTGTGTGTGCGGCGGCAGGGGGAGTGGGGTTGCGTGTGTGCGTGCGGCGGCGGGGGGAGTGATGGAGCGTGGGGTTGCGTGTGTGTGTGCGGCGGCGGGGGGAGTGGGGGAGCATGGGGTTGCGTGTGTGTGTGCGGCGGCGGGGGGGAGTGATGGAGCGTGGGGTTGCGTGTGTGTGTGCGGCGGCGGGGGGAGGGTGGGGTTGCGTGTGTGTGCGGCGGCAGGGGGAGTGGGGTTGCGTGTGTGTGTGCGGCGGCGGGGGAGTGATGGAGTGTGGGGTTGCGTGTGTGTGTGCGGCGGCGAGGTTGCGTGTGTGTGTGCGGCAGGGGGTGTGTGTGTGCGGGAAGCGGCGCGGCGGGGCTTGGAGAGGGAACGTTGGCCAGAAGGCCATGTGCACGCGCCAGGGAACTTGCGGCTGGGCGCCAATGCGCATGCTCAGTTGTTTTGCCGTTTTGTGAGTGTGTTGTTGTGTTGTTTTTCATTTTGAGTAGATATGTTTGTACCTTGTGGGTTGTGTTATGGGCACGGGGATTTTGGTTAAGTTTCATTGGGGGATTTTTTGAGTTTTGTTGTTTTGCCGTTTTGTGAGTGTGTTGTTGTGTTGTTTTTCATTTTGAGTAGATATGTTTGTACCTTGTGGGTTGTGTTATGGGCATGGGAATTTTGGTTAAGTTTCGTTGGTTTTTTTTTTAGTTTTATTCTTTTGCCGTTTTGTGAGTGTGTTGTTGTGTTGTTTTTCATTTTGAGTAGATACGTTTGTACCTTGTGAGTTGTGTTATGGGCATGGCAATTTTGGTTAAGTTTCGTTAGGGTTTTTTAGAGTTTTGTTGTTTTGCCGTTTTGTGAGTGTGTTGTTGTGTTGTTTTTCATTTTGAGTAGATATGTTTGTACCTTGTGGGTTGTGTTATGGGCACGGGAATTTTGGTTAAGTTTCGTTGGGGGATTTTTGAGTTTTGTTGTTTTGCCGTTTTGTGAGTGTGTTGTTGTGTTGTTTTTTATTTTGAGTAGATATGTTTGTACCTTGTGGGTTGTGTTATGGGCATGGGAATTTTGGTTAAGTTTCGTTGGGGGTTTTTTGAGTTTTGTTTCTCCGTTGGATGCCCTAACAAATTTATATATATACATATTGTATTATATTATATTATATTATATTATATTATATTATATTATATTATATTTTATAGTATATTATATTACGCACAGTGCAGGACACAGATGTGTGGTTTTGTGCATGCATTGTAATGTAATTTTTGGTTTTTGGGCTTTTAAAGTCTCTTCCACTGTGTTTTTCCATGTTTTTCTGAGTGATGGTCACTTGTTGGCCTGAGAGGTGTCTTGTGTCCAAATTTGGTGCCATTTCGTCCAGTGGTTTTTGAGTTATGTTAATCCCACAAACGAATTTTACATTTTTATTTATATAGGTAAGCTGGCCAATGGCAACATTCCCACCTGCCTCAAGCAGACAAGAATTCTTTCTCCATCCTAGACATTTCACAGTGATATAAACCTCTCTTGCCTAATTTCCAAGAGATCTCACAACCTCTGAGGATGCCTGCCATCGATGTGAGCGAAAGGTCAGGAGATGATGCTTCTGGAACATGCCCAAACTTTGTCTCTGTGGGAGGGAGGGGCATCCTGCAGCAGCACATTTTGCAATTTTTCATTTTTCAATGACTATCTCATCAATGTCAGTAGAGAATGCTGCTGGAACAGCCCGGAAAACTCACAGCAACCCAATAATGGCTTTATTTCTTGCCCGCCTCTCCTGACGTCTTGAGGTGAGTTACTTACTTACTTTACTTAGGCGATCCCTTGTAGTCCGAGGATGATGGTCTTCCAAGTGTAATATCCTGGCGGTGGGTCCGTAGGTGACTGTGGAGCCCAATTCTTGACCTGAAGGGAGGGCATTGGTTTCCAGGTGAAAGGCGGTCCTGGTCGGGGTTGGCTTGATGCGCCTTCCTCTTGGCACGTTTCTCTCTTTCGCCCTTCATCCGTGCGTCTTCAAATTCTACAGCACTGCTGGTCACAGCTGACCTCCAGTTAGAGCGCTTCTCAGTTCTCAGTGTCTATGCCACCGTTTTTAAGGTTGGTCTTGAGCCCGTCTTTGAATCTCCAGTTGTAGGACACCATTGATTGCAAGATGCACACTAACTGTAGTATTTATTTATCGTGTCAGAAGAAAACCAAGGGTACAGTTGTAATGCATTCAAAAACACAAAGTTAAAAAACTTGGCATTAGATATGAGAGAAGCCTCCCCGCAGGATCGCAACACATCCAGGCATCCCCTGAACAACAGCTGATTCTCTCCCAACCAGAAGCAACTTGCAGCATGCAACCAAACTAATTGCAGTACAATCAACAGAATCTATATACACATTACAGAGAGAGAGAGAGAGAGAGAGCACTTGCAACTTAAACTTGTGCTCTCCGGAATGGGACTTGGGAGCATTGCAGTGGCTCTGACCATTCCTGGAGGGCTGGACCCAGGTGGTGGTGCTGGGGGACACCTGCTCGGACCCCTGGCCTTTGACCTGTGGGGTCCCGCAAGGTTCCATTCCCTCCCCCATGCTTTTCAACATCGACATGAAACCACTGGATGAGGTCATCTGCAGTTTTGGAGTTTGGTGTCATCTGTATGCAGCTGACACACAACTCTATTGCTCATTTCCACCGAAGTCCAAGGAAGCTCCCCGAAACCTGGACCAGTGACTGGCAGCTGTGACGGGCTGGATGAGGGCTAAGAAACAAAGCCTATATCCACACAAGACAGAGGCTCTCCTGGTCAGTCACGAGGCCGATCGGGGTCTAGTAGGATGACTACATTTATTTATTTATTTGGTACACTTGTATACCGCTAATATCTCAGCCTGGAACGGCGACTCATTGCGGTTTACAGCAGTTAAAACAATCTACAATTTAAAAACATATACACATACAATAACAAATTATTGGGCCACCAATAATAATCCCATATATCTCGAGTTGAAATCACAATCCAGAATTCGTTGTCCATGTTTCCTGTCCTTAGTCATCAATATTCGAATTGCCACAGATTAGCCGAATGCTTGTTTGAACAGCCAAGTTTTGAGTCTCTTCCTAAACACCATCAGCGAAGAGGCTGATCGTACCTCTATAGGGAGGGCGTTCCAAAGCCGGGGGGCCACCACAGAGAAGGCCCTGTCTCTCGTTCCCGCCAGCCGCACTTCTGAAGCTGGAGGGATAGAGAGAAGGGACTCTCCGGAAGATCTTAGGGTCCTGGTGGACTGATAGGCTGAGATACGTTCGGATAGATAAGTTGGGCCAGAACCGTTTAGGGCTTTAAAGGCCAACGCCAGCACTTTGAATTGAGCCCGGTAGCATATCGGCAGCCAGTGGAGCTGGTTCAGCAAGGGAGTTGTATGCTCCCTGCGCCCCGCTCCTGTTAGAATCATGGCTGCCGCCCGTTGGACCAACTGGAGCTTCCGGACTGTCTTCAAAGGCAACCCCACGTAGAGAGCGTTGCAGTAATCAAGGCGGGATGTAACCAGTGTGTTGATGGGGTCCCACTCCCCCTGAGGACACAGGTCCGCAACCTGGGGGTCCTCCTGGACTTTATTTACTTACTTAGGAAATCCCTCGTAGTCCAAGGATGAAGTTTGGTGTCCTGGCAGTGGGTCTGTAGGTGACTGTGGAGCCCTATTCTTGATCTGCATCGTCTCCCGCAGTGAGGGCATTGGTTTCCAGGTGGAAGGTGGTCAGGGTTGGCTTGATGTGCCTTCCTCTTGGCTGTGCATTCGTGCCTCTTCAAATTCTGCAGTACTGCTGGTCACAGCTGACCTCCAGCTGGAGTGCTCAAGGGCCAGGGCTTCCCAGTTCTCAGTGTCTATGCCAGAGTTTTTAAGGTTGGCTTTGAGCCCATCTTTCAATCTCTTTTCCTGTCCACCAACATTCTGTTTTCCGTTCTTGAGTTCGGAGTAGAGCAACTGCTTTGGGAGATGGTGGTCGGGCATCCGGACAACGTGGCTGGTCCAGCGGAGTTGATGGCAGAGGACCATTGCTTCAATGCTGGTGGTCTTTGCTCCTTCCTGCACAATTACATTTCCCCACCTGTCTTCCCAAGAGATGTGCAGGATTTTTCGGAGGCAGCGCTAATGGAATCGTTCCAGGAGTTGCATGTGATGTCTGTAAACAGTCCACGTCTCGCAGGCGTATAGCAGGGTTGGGAAAGGAATGGGTTTATAAACAAGCCCCTTGGTCTCCCTACGGATGTCCCGGTCCTCAAACATTCTCTGCCTCATTCGGAAAAATGCTGCACTCACAGAGCTCAGGCAGTGTTGTATTTCAGTCTCAATGTTGACGTCTGTAGACAGTCCACGTTTCACAGACGTAGAGCAGGGTTGGGAAGACAATAGCTTTATAAACAAGCCCCTTGGTCTCCCTATGGATGTCCCGGTCCTCAAACACTCTCTGCTTCATTTGGGAAAATGGTGCACTCGCAGAGCTCTGGTGGTGTTGTATTTCAGTGTCAATGTTGACTTTTGTGGAGAGGTGGCGGGTTACAGCATTACGAAATCATAAGCAAACACATAGCTATTGGTAACAGTCCCACTCTTGTCTGCTCTGGTCAGATCTGTCCAGTCCTGCGCAAAACTATTCAACAAGGTCATTGACAAGCTAGAAGGTGTTCAGAGAAAGGTGATAAAACAGCCAAAGGTTTTGGAAGCCAAGCCCGGTGAGAAGCAGCTTAGGAATGTTTCGCTTGCATAAGAAGAGGCTGGGAGAAGGGGGACATTATTGCTGTGTTTAGGAATTTGGAAAGGTGTCATATTATTGAGGGATCGTGGAGTTAGAAGAGAACACAAAGGCCATCTGGGTTGTTGTAGGTTTTTTCGGGCTATATGGCCATGGTCTGGAAGCATTCTCTTCTGACGTTTCTCCTGCATCTATGGCAAGCATCCTCAGAGGTAGTGAGGTCTGTTGGAACTAGGAAAAAAGGGTTTATATATCTGTGGAATGACCAGGGTGGGACAAAGGACTCTTGTCTGCTGGAGCTAGGTGTGAATGTTTCAACTGACCACCTTGATTAGCATTTGATGGCCTGGCAGTGCCTGGGGGAATCTTTTGTTGAGAGGTGATTAGATGTGCCTGATTGTTTCTCCTCTGTATTGTCGAAGGCTTTCATGGCCGGAATCACTGGGTTGTTGTAGGTTTTTTGGGGCTATATGGCCATGGTCTAGAGCAGGGGTAGGGAACCTTTGGCCCTCCAGCTGTGGTGGACTTCAACTCCCACAATTCCTTGAGGCTTGGCATTGGGCCAAGGTAAGCGGCCCAATGCCGAGCCTCAAGGAATTGTGGGAGTTGAAGTCCACCACAGCTGGAGGGCCACAGGTTCCCTACCCCTGGAGAGGCATTCTCTCCTGACGTTTCGCCTGCATCTATGGCAAGCATCCTCAGAAGTAGTGAGGTCTGTTGGAAGGAAAATGGGTTTATATATCTGTGGAATGACCAGGGTGGGACAAAGGACTCTTGTCTGCTGGAGCTAGGTGTGAATGTTTCAACTGACCACCTTGATTAGCATTTTAATGGCCTGGAAGTGCCTGGGGGAATCTTTTGTTGAGAGGTGATTAGATTTTATTTATTTATTTTATTTATTTACTGCACTTGTAGACCGCCGTTCTCAGCCCTAGGGCGACTCACGGCAGTGTACAACATGTAAAAACAGGTACAATTTACAACATAAGCAATATCACAACAACATTAAACAACATCACTATCAATAATACAATTACACTAAATCATTCGCGACGTCTCATTGTTGAATCACAATCCAAATCTCTAGATGTGCCTGATTGTTTCTCCTCTGTATTGTCGAAGGTTTTCATGGCCGGAATCACTGGGTTGTTGTAGGTTTTTTCGGGCTATATGGCCATGTTCTAAAGGCATTCTCTCCTGACGTTTCGCCTGCACCTATGGCAAGCATCCTCAGAGGTAGTGAGGTCTGTTGGAACTAGGGGAAAAAGGGTTTATATATCTGTGGAATGACCAGGGTGGGACAAAGGACTCTTGTCTGCTGGAGATAGGTGGGAATGTCTCAACTGACCACCTTGATGAGCATTTGATAGCCTGACAGTGCCTAGAGCAAACTTTTGTTGAGAGGTGATTAGATGTCCTTGTTTGTTTCCTCATCAGCTTCCGCATAAGGAAGCTGATGAGGAAACACAACATGCAAACTATCTACAGACCCACCAAGAAAATCCAACAAATGCTACATTCAGCAAAGGACAAGAGGGATCCTCTCACCTCTGTGGGAGTCTACCGTGTACCATGCAGCTGTGTTGGGTGGTCTACACAGAAATGCTGGACCACTCTCACAACCACCATGTCAGACTACACAGAGAAGCCATTGAAATCCACAAGAAGCAGGTGGACAATTTCAACAGAAAGGAAGAGACCATGAAAATGAACAAAATCTGGCTACCAGTATTTAAAAAACTCTAAAATTAGAACAGCACGACAACAGAGAGGAAACAAACAAGGACATCTAAGCACCTCTCAACAAAAGATTGCCCCAGGCACTGTCAGGCCATTATATGCTAATCAAGGTGGTCAGTTGAAACATTCACACCTAGCTCCAGCAGACAAGAGTCCTTTGTCCCACCCTGGTCGTGCCACAGATATATAAACCCAATTTTCCTAGTTCCAACAGACCTCACTACCTCTGAGGATGCTTGCCACAGATGCAGGTGAAACGTCAGGAGAGAATGCCTCTAGAACATGGCCATATAGCTCGAAAAAACCTACAACAACCCAGTGATTCCGGCCATGAAAGCCTTCGACAAAGGCCATCTAGTCCAACCCTTTCTGCCAGGCTGGAATGCACAATTGAAGCCCTCCTGAGAGATGGCCTCCTGGCTCCTGTTCAAAAAATGCCAGAGAAGGAGACCCCACCAGACTCTGAGGAAGCTCCATGTTCCACTGCTGAACAGCCCTTCTCTTGAGGAAGTTCTTCCTCAAGTTTAGGTGGAATCCCTTTTCCTGCAATTTGAATCCAAGATTCCATTGTGACGTAATCTCTGGTCGAGCAGCTCTTGCCTTCAGGAAGTCCTTCCTAATATTTAGGTGGAATCCCTCTTCCTGCAATTTGAATCCGTGGCTCCACGACGTCCTGGTCTCTGGAGATGTAGAAAACAGGCTCATTCCCTCATCAAGATGAGATGGTTTCAAGCCTTTCGACATGGATGTCATGACCCCTTATCTCAACCTTCTCTCTTCCAAGCTAAACAATTCCTAAGCCACTCCTCAGAGGACTTGGCATCCAGACGCTGGACCATTGTGCTCGCCCTTGAATTGTTTTGCTCAGAACTTTGTCGCAGGGTTATTCCAGGTGAGGTCTGGTCCAAGAACAGAGTGGCATGAGGACCTCCACTGATTGAACTTGGGGCCTCCAGGTGTTTTGGACTCCAACTCCCACCATTCCTAACAGCCTCAGGCCCTTTCCTTTACCCCCGCTCCTTGTTGCAACAGTTTAATGCCTTATAGAACGATAGAGTTGGGACCCACAAAGGCCATCCAGACCAACCCCCTTCTGCCAGGCAAGAATCATAGAATCTTAGAGTTGGAAGAGGGCCATCCAGTCCAACCCCTTTCTGCCAAGAAGCAGGAAAATCGCATTCAAATCACCCCCGACAGTTGGCCATCCAGCCTCTGTTTAAAAGCTTCCAAAGAAGGAACCTTCACCACACTCCAGGGCAGAGAGTTCCACTGCTGAACAGCTCTCACAGTCAGGAAGTTCTTCCTAATGTTCAGATGGAATCTCCTTTCTTGTAGTTTGAAGCCCTTGTTCAAACTACAATCTTGCTCCCTCCTCCCTCTGACTTTTTCTCACATATTTATACATAGCTATAATGTCTCCTCTCAGCCTTCTCTTCTTCAGGCTAAACATGCCCAGTTCTTTAAGCCGCTCCTCATAGGGCTTGTTCTCCAGGCCCTGGATCATTTTAATTGCCGTCTTTCTCTGGACACATTCCAGCTCAATATCTCCCTTCAATTGTGGTGCCCAGAATTGGACACAATATTCCAGGTGTGGTCTAACCAAAGCGGAATAGAGCATGGGGAGCATGACTTCCCTAGATCTAGACACTAGGCTCCTATTGATCCAGGACAAAATCCCATTGGTTTTTTTTTTGCTGCCGCATCACATTGTTGGCTCATGTTTAACTTGTTGTCCATGAGGACTCCAAGATCTTTTTCGCATGTACTGAGACACAATCCAAACCCTCCCAACAGATGGCCAGCCAACCTCTGCTTAATAACTTCCACTGCCTTGGAAATGCCTAGGGCAACTTTGCTTGGCAGTTGTCACCTGGGACACCGGGAATCCTATGTGGCCTATGGGACATACGTTATGCAGGTCTGAACTAGACATTTCTATAGAATCACATTGGCTTTTTGTGCTGCTGCATCACACTCCTGACTCACGCTCAGCTTGTGTTCTACTGAGACTCCTAGATCCCTTTGTTTTCACACACAGTGTTACCCATTCCATATATGTGCATTTCATTTTTAGTGCCAGAGTGTTATACCGTACAAGGGGCGATCATTAAAGATTTCCCCTGACTCACTTCTTGTGGACTGAGAGCAATGAAATTGGGTCCAGTTTTGAGTCCTTCTCTTCATCAGTGCCACCTAGGGACACTGAGTTAAGGGCGGACTAGATGACCTCTGGGGGTCCCTTCCAACTCTAGCATTTCATAGAATCATAGAATCAAAGAGTTGGAAGAGATCTCATGGGCCATCCAGTTTCACTCAGCCCCTGGATGCGCACTCCCAGGACCTCTTCCCCATGCACTTGCCAATGACAGGAGAGGGAAGCGCCCCATCGTTGGCAATGGGGGCGCCCCTTGGAGACAGCACCCTAGAATCATAGAATCATAGAATCAAAGAGTTGGAAGAGACCTCCTGGGCAATCATCCAGTCCAACCCCATTCTGCCAAGAAGCAGGAATATTGCATTCAAAGCACCCCTGACAGATGGCCACCCAGCCTCTGTTTAAAAGCTTCCAAAGAAGGAGTCTCCACCACACTCTGGGGCAGAGAGTTCCACTGCTGAACGGCTCTCACAGTCAGGAAGTTCTTCCTCATGTAGTGTGAAGCCATTGTTCCATTGCATCCTAGTCTCCAGAGCAGCAGAAAGGAAGCTTGCTCCCTCCTCACATATTTATACACGGCTATCATATCTCCTCTCAGCCTTCTCTTCTTCAGGCTAAGCATGCCCAGCTCTTCAAGCCGCTCCTCATAGGGCTTGTTCTCCAGACCCTTGATCATACTTTTCATACTTTTATGCTTCCCAATTCCTCCCCACTTGTAGAGTTCTCTCCCAGTGTAAGGTCATTGAAATCGATGTAACTCAGCGCTTGTGGCTGTCTTTGGAGGAATAAATACTGTTTTGCCACCTAAGGCCTCCTCCTTGTCTTGGCAAGAGAGAAAGTGCAAAAGGAGAGGAATACAATATCCCTTGCTGACGTTGATGAACCTGCATAGTACGCAAGATGATACATTGATGGAGGTGCATGCTTGCACATTGCGTGCTGGGCTAAGAATGTATTTGTATTGTCATCACAAGCATAAAGATATAGGATGCGTGAGACCTGGCTTGGAAACAATCCATGAGAATGGGATCTAGGAGTCTTCATAGACTGCAAGCTGAACATGAGACAACAGTGTGATGCGGCGGCTAAAAAAGCCAATGCGATTCTAAGCTTCATGAATAGTATAGTGTTCAGATTGAAAGAAGACATAGTCCCAATCTCTTCTGCTTTGGTCAAACCTCACCTAAAATAATAGCCCTGTGTCCAGTTCTGGACAAAGCAATCAAGATGGAGATGATGGGATTTGTCCAGAGAAGAGCAAGTAAAATGGTTGAAGGTCTGGAAACTATGAATCCCAATGAGGAGTATCTTAGGGAGCTAAGTACAAGGGGCATTCATTAAAGATTTCCTCAGACCCACTTCCTGCGGACTGAGAGCAATGAGTCCTTCTCTCCATGGGTGCCACCTTGGGACTCACACTTCTCCCATCTTTTTAAGACTGTAAACACCTTGCTTGTAGTCAACACGTTGCCCCAAAAGCCACGCTGTGACTTCAGAAATCAGAGTCTTGTCACGTGAGAAATGCTTGCCCTTCACAAATAACTTCCTTGTTGGAAAGAGGCGGAAGTCCGATGGTGCGAGGCCGGGAGAATCAGGGGGATGTGGTCGAATTTCAAAGCCACAGGTGCTTGCTTCTTCCATTTGGGCAACAGGTGAGTTGTGAGCTGGTGCCTTGTCTTGCAGAAGGCAAAGGTGCGAGGCCGGGAGAATCAGGGGGATTTGTCATTACATGAATGACTTCTCAATAACTTTGAAGCATAGGTTCTTTTTATTGCTATTTCCAGTGTGAGAAGGTATATTGGTTTACAGAAAATGTTTAGACAAAGAATGACATTGGACATACAGACAGACAGATTCTGTGCAACTATATTGCATTCACAGAGGCAGCCCTAGGTAATTTTCAATGGTAAGCAAACAGTATTTTGCCCCCCCCCCCAACCAATCACTGATATATATATATTCTGTTCTTCGCTGATGTGGGCTCCGCTACCTGGTCGAACTGTGTCTCGAACGTCGAGTGGACCTACCAGCAAGGCAGTAGATGTTCTCCAGCTGGAGTTCTTTGGTCTTTAGGACTGTTTTCCTGGAAATTCTTTGGAGACTCTTAAGACCTTTCTCCCCCGGAAGGTCTTAAGGGTTGAAGCTTTTGTACAGGGGAAGCTTGCACACATCCTATACATAAGCTTACCTTGCTGAGACTAACTAAAAATGGCTCCCTTCCCTTCCCAATTGCCCTGAGCAAGGGGGGACCAAAACTTAACGATGATGGACAGGTGACTTGCCCTATGACTGCAACCAAAAGAAGCCACCTATCTGCAGAGTCCCTGAAACCTAGGACTGCAAACAAACATTTAATACAAAGCAAATAAAGTTGGAGCTCCTGGTACAGCTGTACCAGAACACTTTCGGCTATTGCTGCAAGTAATGACAGTGTGAGTAAATTGTCAATATTTGCTTGAGATAGTGCTTGCAGTTCTGGAGGGACTCTTAATTTTTTGCATCTCATAGACTTAGCATGGGGATTTGGTTAACCAGTTAAAATTCATGAGTAAACCAGGTTTTTTAAAAAAATCTGAAACATTTCGGGGGGGGGGTTGAACCCCTAAACCCCCCTTCTCCTATGCATATACATGTATATGTGTGTGTGTGTGTGTGTGTGTATACACACACATCTATACAGAGGCGGCCCTAGGTAATTTTCAACAGTAAGCAAACAGTATTTTGGTGCCCCCCCCCCCCCAACTAATCACTGATATATATTTTCTGTTCTTTGTGGGAGTTCTGTGTCCATATTTATTTCAATTCCATCATTGGTGGAGTTCAGAATGCTCTTTGATTGTAGGTGAACTATACAGCCCAGTAACTACAACTCACATATGTCAAGGTCTATTTTCCCCCAAGAGCGCCTCAAGAGGACCTCTGGGAAAATCAACTATACTGCAAATGCTTACTTTGCTTAATGCGTTGAGCCGCCCTTGTGGATTCACAATTACATTGGTTAACAAACAAACAAAGGGGAATTACATTTTCACTCAACATTCACACACATGTACACGCATTCATCCACATGCATCCAAATATTACCATATCCTTTTCTCCCTCCTTGGAGAAGCACCTGTTAGGCCAGACCCTGCTTTCCTGCAGCCTGCCAATGCATAGTTCCATAACTTCCATAACGCCAAAACTTCAAAACGCTGAAATGCCAAAACTTCTTTCCCTAAGAACAATGCCAAGGACCAGATCTCTGTTTTCCATACAGCAGAACCTGACTCCCTGCACAAAATCTAAGACTCCAAAAGTGCACTTCTTCCTCTTCCCTTGAGAAAGAGGCCCCAAAGTGACCAGACTGCTCCCATGCAAATCTACCACTCTCCGTAGGTACACTATCTCTCTCCTTCCTATGGAGCGGAGCATAGCATAGCGGGTGAACCAGACTCCTCAGGTCTGCCACACTTTGAGCATTATGAGACTGAGTCTTTTATAGGAATATTCTGTTGATGTAGTCCCAAAGTTGTAAATTAATGATAGACGTCTTCCATCCTGGATCCCTCCCAGTTTCCTGGCCAACACAAGGCTTGTGTTGACTTCCATCTTAACATAAGGAAGGTTGCAAAATTTTTGTTATCACTGTCTCAGTTCTTATCACAGACACTCATTAGCAAGTCCAGCAAGCAGGTAGTTAGTCATTGCAGGCCTTAATATTATACTGGTGTTTCCAAAATTATTAACTCCTGTGCTGGTACGGCTGTACCAGGAGCTCCCACTTCATTTGCTTTGTATTGAGTGTTTGCTCGCAGTTTAGGGTTTCAGGGGTTCTGCAGAAAGGTGGCTTCCTTTGGTTGCAGTCATAGGGCAAGTCACCTGTCCATCATCGTTAAGTTTTGGTTCCGCCCCTTGCTCAGGGCAATTGGGAAGGGAAGGGAGCCATTTTTTAGTTAGTCTCAGTAAGGAAAACTAATGTACAGGATGTGTGCAAGCTTCCCCTGTACAAAAACTTCAACCCTTAAGACCTTCCAGGGGAGAACAGTCTTAAGAGTCTCCAAAGGTTTCCAAAGACTTTCCGGGGGGAAACAGTCTTAAGAGCATCCAAAGATCTCCAAGGAAACAGTCCTAAAGACCAAAGAACTCCAGCTGGAGAATCTACTAGCCTTACTGGTAGGTCCACTCAGCATTCGAGACGCAATTCGACCCAGTAGCGGAGCCCACATCAGTAAGAATTAGATTACAGTCAGCCTGGGAGAAGTTAAAAAGGGGGATTTTCCTTTAAAGCAAAGAATCAGTTTTTGAAGACAGTTTCCTGTCCTTCGTGGCAAGATTAGGAAGCCACCAGTTGCTTGAAAGCCTGAAATCATTTGTTTCACTTTCTGAAGACAAGAGAAGTTTCTGTTTGTTCATTAATAAAGGACTTTGTTATACTTCACAAGCCATCTAAAGACTATTTGTGGTGGAAAACCTCTGAGAACTTCTCTTTGGGCGCCCTGGCTTCCCGCTAGGCAAATGTCGCATGTCCTATTTAAAGACAATTATTTACAGGCCCAGCGCATGGCGGAACAACTCCAATCACACTTCCTTCCATTCTTCCATTCATTCCCACACATCATTATTAAATTCACATTTCTCAAATCTGCACATTGAATTTCTTGTGACATTGGTGCCACTATCTAGGACACACACTTCTCCCATCTTTTTAAGCAACTGTAAACACCTCACTTGTAGAAGTCAACGGTTTGCCCCAAAAGCCACGTTGTGACTTCGGAAATCAAAGTCTCATCATCTGAGAAATGCTTGCCCTTCACAAATAACTTCCTTGTTGGAAAGTGGTGGAAGTCTGATGGTGCAAGGCTGGGAGAATCAGGGGGATGTGGTCGAATTGCAAAGCTAGAGGAGCATGCTTCTTCCGTTTGGGCAACAAGTGAGTTGTGAGCTGGTGCGTTGTCTTGCAGAAGGCAAAGGACACCTTTGGGGAGGCTGCCTTGTTGTCTCTTGGTTAGTATGGCCACCCACAATTTCTGCAACAGTGAGGCCTAATCTGCCTCAGTGATCATGGTCCCTCTTGCTAGGAGACAGATCCGGGGAGCTGTCATTGAGTGACATACCCCCGTCTCCCAGTTCATGGCGAGGGCATCATGGAAGTTAAAAGCAGGGGTTTTGGATGTGAGTGACCAGACAAGATTAATTTGAGTGTTCAGTACAAAACCCTGAACATATATAGATTTTAGTAATTAATAACCCAATTTCTACTGATTATTTTCCCATCAACAATCATTCTAGTCCCTCTGAAATAGCAGAAAGGCACATTACTCTGTTTTAATGTCCAGTGTTTTCAACCACTGTATAATTAGGAGTGAGTTATATCCAGGGGCGGCTCAACCCATTACGCAAAGTAAGCATTTGCAGTATAGTTGATTTTGCCCAGGGGCGCTCTTGAGGCGCTCTTGGGGGAAAATAGACCTTGACATATGCGAGTTGTAGTTACTGGGATGTATAGTTCACCTACAATCAAAGAGCATTCTGAACTCCACCAATGATGGAATTGAACCAAATATGGCACACAGAACTCCCACGACGAACAGAACATATATATCAGTGATTGGTTGGGGGGGGGGGCGCCAAAATACTGTTTGCTTACCGTTGAAAATTACCTAGGGCCGCCTCTGTATAGATGTGTGTGTATACACACACACACACACACACACACATACATGTATATGCATAGTGGGGGGGGGGAGGGGTTCAACCCCCCCCCGAAATGTTTCAGATTTTTTTAAAAAACCTGGTTTACTCATGAATTTTAACTGGTTAACCCAATCCCCATGCTGCTAAGTCTATGAGATGCAAAAAATTAAGAGTCCCTCCAGAACTGCAAGCACTATCTCAAGCAAATATTAGCAATTTATTCACACTGTCATTACTTGCAGCAATAGCCGATGTAGTTGTTCTGGTACAGCTGTACCAGGAGCTCCAACTTTATTTGCTTTGTATTAAATGTTTGCTTGCAGTCCTAGGTTTCAGGGACTCTGCAGATAGGTGGCTTCTTTGGTTGCAGTCATAGGGCAAGTCACCTGTCCATCATCATTAAGTTTTGGTTCCGCCCCTTGCTCAGGGCAATTGGGAAGGGAAGGGAGCCATTTTTAGTTAGTCTCAGCAAGGTAAGCTTATGTATAGGATGTGTACAAGCTTCCCCTGTACAAAAGCTTCAACCCTTAAGACCTTCCGGGGGGGGGGGTACCTGCCTCCTTCCGGGGGAGAAAGGTCTTAAGAGTCTCCAAAGAATTTCCAGGAAAACAGTCCTAAAGACCAAAGAACTCCAGCTGGAGAACATCTACTGCCTTGCTGGTAGGTCCACTCGGCGTTCGAGACACAGTTCGACCCGGTAGCGGAGCCCACATCAGTAAGGGTTAGATTACAGTCAGCCTGGGAGAAGTTAAAAGGGATTTTCCTTTAAAGAAGAAGTTATTGAAGACAGTTGCCTGTCCTTCGTGGGCAAGATTAGGAATTCACCAGTTGCCTAAAAGCTTGGAATCATTTGCTTAACTTTACTGAAGCCAAGAGAAGTTTCTGTTTGATTGTTCATTAATAAAAGTCTTTGTTGTACTTCTCAAGCCATCTAAAGATTGTTTGTGGTGGAAACCTTTGAGAACTTCTCTTTAGGCCCCTGGCTTCCCGCTGGGCAAAGGTTGCACATCCTGTTCTAAAGACAATTATTTACAGGCCCAGCGCTCGACAGAACAGTAGTGAAGCAACCAAGTTGGGGGGGGGGGGGATGTTGAATGCTCTCATTAAGGAGGCCAGACTTGGTGGAGGTGGTTGACAAGGGCGGAGCTGCAGGCTATTGAAGGCTGCTCTGCCCCCTGCTGTGCTCTTTGCTTCAGCGTGAGCTAGGAGGCAGGTTTCAAACCCCCCCCCCCCCCGAAATTTTCAAACCCCCCCCCCCCAAAATTTCAACCCCTCCCGAAATTTTTTTCTGGCTACGGCCCTGCATAGTAATATATCTATATACCCATATACATACATTGTAATATATAGTGATGTATATATTATTATATATGTATACATAGGTGTATATATATACATACGCATGCATACATATGTATAAAGTAATATTATAAAATAATATACATATACACACGTATACAAATACATCTAGATATATAGTACTACAGTATAGTAACATATCTATATATCTATATTATTTATTATTTATTTATTTACCTTACTTATATACCGCTGTTCTCAGCCCGAAGGCGACTCGCAGCGGTTCACAACAATAAGAGACAGCAGAATTCAATGTTACAGTATCAAAACAGTTAACAACTTAACACATCGCACAATTAATAAACAATAAACAATTAACAATATATATAGCTCTCTCTATATATGATGTATATATTACTATATATGTTTATGCAGGTGTGTATATACATATATATATATTGTAATATAATATAGCAATATATATTTACACACATACACACCCATACATATATTGCAATATACATAGTGATGTATATATTACTATATAGGTATATATATAGGTATGTATATACACACATATATATGTATTTGTAGCAATATAGTATAGTGGTATATACATTCAAATACATATAAATGTAAATACATAGTAATATAGTATAGTGATATACCTATATATAAAAGCCGTCCCCTGCCACGCATTGCTGTGGCCCAGTCTGTGTATATGTGTTTTGTGTGTGTATATGTGTGTATATATGTTTGTGTATATATGTATATATGTAGTTTTGCATATGCGTTGTAATGTATTTTTGGGGGTGTGTGTGGCTTTTTAAGTCTCTTCTGCTGTGTTTTCCAGTGTTTTTATGAGCAATGGTCACTCATTGGCCTGAGAGGTGCCTTGTGTCCAAATTTGGTGTCAATTCGTCCAGTGGTTTTTGAGTTTTGTCAATCCCACAAACGAACATTACATTTTTATGTAATGAGGTCTGATTTCCTGATACCAGGGGCAAAGGTTCAGCGTACAAGAAATAGATATTGCTATCTCTTGTACTTCAGCTCAGTAGCTGAAAGGCTACTGAAAGGACCTTAGGAAGGAATGGAGGTGACCAAGCCATGCCTCCGAGCCACGAACGGCCAGGCCATTCACGGAATGCAGTCTGTCCTGAATCACTGGGCAGCCCAGACCTGAACTTCAGCCGGAGCAGCATGCTCTTCTAATGGTCTCCCCCGCTCTCCGTAGCCTTGCCTCCGGAGCAAGAGGGGCCACACGCAGCCTCCACACCTTCATCGGAAGAGGACTGGAAAGCTCCAAAAGCCACTGGCACAGTGGTCCCCTCCCCAGGCATGCAGGGATGGCAAAGAAGTCTGACTTGGCCACGGTATTTATTTATTTGCTTTATTTATTTCTATACCGCATTTTTCAGCCCAAACAGGCGACTCAATGCGGTTTACATGGTACAAATTATCAAACAATGTCAGTGCAATTAAAACGCAACAAATGCCACAAACAGGATCAACAACATCAATCCACAACAATTAACAAATCAAACAAGACAAGTCAACAAAACAAAACATAACGCCTCAGTGAAATCAGATCCGTTCTTATAATCCTTGTGCCATTCCTATGTTCCATTTACCGTCTTCCTTTGATCGGTTGCACTGCTTAACCAAATGCTTGTTCATAAAGCCAGGTCTTAACCTTTCTCTGAAATGCCAGCAGGGAGGGGGCCAATATGATATCTGCAGGCAGGGCGTTCCACAGCCGAGGGGCCACCACTGAGAAGGCCCTGTCTCTCGTCCCCGCCAAGCGCGCCTGTGACGCAGGCGGGACCGAGAGCAGGGCCTCCCCAGATGATCTTAATGTCCTAGTCGGTTCATAGGTGGAGATGCGTTCGGAGAGGTAAGTGGGGCCAGAACCGTTTAGGGCTTTATAGGCTAAAGCCAGCACCTTAAATTGTGCCCGGTAGCGGATTGGCAGCCAGTGGAGCTGGTTCAGCAGAGGAGTGGGGACAAGGAGCAGGGCCTTCTCGGTGGTGGCCCCTTGCCTGTGGAATTCGCTTCCCGGGGAAATTAGGTCATCGACATCCCTCCTCTCTTTTAGAAGGAAATTGAAAATATGGATTTGGGACCAGGACTTTGGGTAATCTGGCGGATAGACAAAGGACAATGACGACTAGAATTGATAGGATTTGACAATATGAAATGAACTACAGATTCTGAGCTTGGTGAACGTTGAATATTAGATTGGTTTTTATTAATTGTGATGTATAATTGGATTGATTTTAATTGTTTTGTAATTGCTGTTGATACATGTCTATTTTATTATCTGTTTGTTGGCATCGAATTGTGCCTTTTGTAAGCCACCCTGAGTCCCCCCTCGGGGGTTGAGAAGGGCGGGGTAGAAGTGCGCGAAATAATAAAAAAAAATAGATTGCTCCAGGTACTGCCAGGCAATCAAATGCTAATCAAGGTGGCCAGTTGAAATATTCACACCTAGTCCAGCAGATAAGAGTCTTTTGTCCCACCCTGGTCATTCTACAGATATATAATAAACCCTTTCTCCTAGTTCCAACAGACCTCACTACCTCTGAGGATGCTTGTCAGAGATGCAGGTGAAACATTAGGAGAAAATGCCTCTAGAACATGGCCATATAGCCCGAAAAAACCTACAACAATCCCCCATTCTGTCTTTGCATTTCCCTTTTTCTGCCTAAGTGGAGTCTCTTGCATTTCTCACTGTTGAACTTCATTGTGTTAGTTTTGGCCCATCTGTGAAGATGGTTTAGAATTCTGCTCCTGTCCTCTGGAGTCTTGGCTCTCCCTCCCCATTTGGTCCCTTCTGCAAACTTGATGATCCTGCGTTCTAAGCCTTCGTCTAAGTAGTTAATAAATATGTTGAAGAGGACCGGGCCCAGAACGGAATCCTGCTGATGGCACTCCGCTCCTCACTTCTTTCCAGGAGAAGTGACGAGCCAAGGCAGCAAAGTCCAAGGCAGCAAAGTCCAAGGCAGCAAAGTCCAAGGCAGCAAAGCCCTTTTGTTTCAAATTGCTGTCAAAGCTCTATAAATAAAGTTGTGTGTTTCCATTGTTTTTATGTCCATCTGTCTTTGGAGTGTAGCATTCGCGTTGGCCAAGGTGAGTAAACCCCTCTGTTCCTTTTGCCTTCAACCTGCCCATGTCTTATTTCATCTTTGGAGCTTCGCAAACCTGGCCTCCGAACCCACGGTTCTTGTGGAGCTGAAATCACTTTGCACCTCCAAGTCAACCTTTCCCTTGCTGAGGGCGGTTGGCCCAGTGGGCCTTCCTCTGACTGCAGCAATTGGGTAGTTGTCTCTGGGATGGCAAGGAAGGGCTTTGCGGGCCTCCAGTCGGGTCAGAATGGCTTCTGTTAACTTTTCCAATTCACGATGGTGTTCCAGTTAAAAAAAGAGTCCTCACAGTAGATGTAATCAAGACCCCCGTCGCCTTCCTAAAACTATAGATTTCCGCAAGTGGGAGGCTGTCCCCTTACAGATTAACAATCAGCCCTCCCCGGAAAAGGCCCACTGATCACAAATGGTCAATGCACCCAGAGTACAACAGTGAATATAGCCCTGGGGAGTACAATCTGCGAAAGTAGCCTTGCAAGGTGGTGCTTTCTGGTTCCAACACAGAGACAGCACTCGACTCTTTTATGGGGAGTGGGACTTCCACTGACCTTGGGCCTTGTTTGAGGTGAATGGGACACCCATCCTAGACACTGAGTCCTGTTCCACCTCAGTGGGCTGTGTACCTTACAATGCCTTCAAAGGTCAGCCTGAAATCATGGAGGAATTTAAAAGGGTCTGGCCCTGAAGGAGAGACCCTGAGGTCCACCAAAGAGGGCTCGCTACAATGGTGAGCAAAGAGAAGCCCAATTTAAAAGGTTTTTCCTAAGTTCCCAAAAGAAATCTCACCAAAGTTGAAGGAAGCACCACCGAGATGATTTTATTGCGATTCAGCTGAAAAGGATGCAAAGCAGCAATATTTCACCAAGCTGAGCATACAGTGTACAAAAATAAAGGCCTTTTTATACATAAAACAGAGCTGCCAGGTTTGAATCTCCCATTCCCCACCCCTCTGCCGGCTCGACAATGATTGGCTGGCCCTCTACAGCTGGGAGGAGGCTTAGCCACCTCCTGAGCGCCTGGGCCAATCTCTGGGCTTCTGTCGCCTTGGCGTCCTGATGAATCAGGAGAGAGGGAGGCAGGACGAGAGGGAAACAATGGATTCTTGAGAGGATTATGGAGGTAGGAAATGTCCATGCGGCCAGCGAGTCCTGGGGCCTGCGAGCCAGCCATTCCTATTGTCATTGAGTGGCTGCAATAAACATTGATGTTTGGCGATCCTGCCAAGATCTGGATTTTTCCAGTGCGGAGATATGGGAACAATGGGGAACTTTGGCTGAAGTCTTTAGTGAAAGAAAAGTTGAATGGGTGACAGATTAGGATGAGGTGCGGCTTTCCGAAGGCCCCCTCCATCCTATTGAGATATGATCATAATTGCCAAATGACCGCTTCCTCTGGGGGACCAACTCCGAGCCCAGAGGTCACGATCCCTTTCTATTGTCCATGCAATTGTGTCTTTGATAAGGGTCTTTTCAACTGGAGATTTCCTTCTTTCCAGGGTCACGCAGGGGTGGCTGCCTTGTATTTTTATACATTTTTCAATTTTTCTCTACGTCCCACCCCGAACTCTGAGATCATCTGGGGAGGCCCTGCTCTCGACCCCACCACTCTCACAAGTGAGGTTGGTGGGGACGAGGAGCAGGGCTTTCTCAGTGGTGGCTCCTCACCTGTGGAACTCACTCCCGGGGGAAATCAGGGCAGCACCATCCCTCCTCGCCTTCAGGAGGAGGGTGAAGACGTGGTTATGGGACCAGGCCTTTGGGCACTCTGGCAATTAAATCAGACAATCAGGCGAGTAAGACCAGCAGGATTGATGAAGTGGAACGTAAAACTAGATCTATGAGTTAGCGAACGCTGACCAGGTAAAAGGAGAAATTGGGTTTGTATTGGTTTTTTATTGATTTTATTGATTTTATGTTAATAATGCATGAATTGTTGTAAACTGTGTTCTGATGTAATTTTGTGTATTTTGTGTATGATTGTTTTATGATGCAGGCATCGAATTGTGCCTTTGCTTATGTAAGCCGCCCTGAGTCCCCGTCCCCCCCCCCCGGGGTAAGAAGGGCGGGGTAAAAGAACCCCAAATAAATAAATAAATAAAGGGGGATTGGGCAAAAGGGTCAGGAAAAGGTCAGAAATCATGTTATAGAAAACATACCCAGTTATCCCTCCCACCAGAGTCCCATAGAAGTCCGAGAGAGCACATAAGTGTAAAGAGAGGTGGTTTCTCAGCAATAAATGTGCTACCTTCTGCTATATATGACACCTAGGGCAATAAAACCTCCAATCACACATCCTTCCAGAAAGACAGGCTACCCAGCTCCCCTTTGCCCGAGGGCCAAGGGCATCTGGGGCGAATGGGGTGAGGCCAGGATAGCAGAGGTGAGCACACCAAAGAGTACAGTCAAACTGGCAAACCAAAATGTACATTCAGTGTAGGTTAACAATTATACACATTGATACACAGTTTGTGGAGGCTTGGAAGGTTGCTCTTTCCAACACACACTGATTCTGAAGGCTCAGGATCCAATCCTTTAAGGCTGTTCTTCCCACAGGCAAAATCCCGGAAAACCTCAAGCGGGGATGTGTTGTTGTCGGAGTTTGGGGGTCTTTATTTATTTATTTATTTATTTATTTATTATTTACTGTGCTTATAGACCGCTGTTCTCAGCCCAGGGGCGACTCACAGCGGTGTACAACATGGAGAGAATAAGGTGCAAATTACAAGACATAATCTAACAACAACCTAGCAATATCAAAACATCATCAACAACAACATCAACAATCTCAATATCAATAATACAAAAATACAAAAAGTCATTCGTATCGTCTCATCGTTAAGCCACAATCCAATATCGTTTTCCGTTGTACCATTCCTGTCATCATTGCCATTTATTGCACTTCTTGTTCGAACGCCTTCTCGAACAGCCACGTCTTTAGTTTCTTGCGGAGTATCGGCAATTCCTAACAGCCGAAAAGCAGCAAAAAAAAGCCAATGGGATTTTGGCCTGCATCAATAGGAGCCTAGGAGCCTAGGAGTCTAGATCCAGGGAAGTCATGCTCCCCATGCTCTATTCTGCCTTGATTGGACCACACCTGGAATATTGTGTCCAACTCTGGGCACCACAATTCAAGAGAGATATTGACAAGCTGGAATGTGTCCAGAGGAGGGCGACTCAAATGATCAAGGGTCTGGAGAACAATCCCTATGAGGAGCGGCTTAAAGAGCTGGACACATTTAGCCTGAAGAAGAGAAGGCTGAGAGGAGACATGGTGAGGACCAGGGATCAAGAGGTAAGGGGAAGTCCTAGGGAGGAGGGAGCAGGCTTGTTTTCTGCTTCCCTGGAGACTAGGACGCAATGGAGCCATGGCCTCAAACTACAAGAAAGGAGATTCCATTTGAACATGAGGAAGTACTTCCTGACTGTAGGCCTGTAGCCAGGAAGGGGGGAGGGGCTGAATTTGATTGGGGGGGGGGCTGAGGATCTACCCTAGCAAACCTTTTGTATCGTTAGCCCAATAATACCCCCATGCATATGGGATATATTGAGCATGGTGATCAGATCATATGAATAAACATAACAGTTTAAATAATGTACAAGTAAGGCCTTCTCACGGACCACCCTGAGAATTTCGGGGTGGAGTGGGGGGCTGAAGCCCCTCAAGCCCCCCCCCCCCCCCCCGGCTATGGGCCTGCCCTCTTGCGAATGTAGTTAGAGCAGTGTTTCTCAACCTTCCTAATGCCGTGACCCCTTAATATAGTCCTTCATGTTGTGGTGACCCCCAACCATAATATTGTTTTCATTGCTACTTCATGACAGTCATTTTACTACTGTTATAAATCATAAATATCTGATATGCAGGATGCATTTTCATTCACTGGACCAAACTGGGCACAAATAACCAATATACCCAAATGTGAATGCTAGTGGGGTTGGGGGAGGATTGATTTTGTAATTTGGGAGTTGAAGTTGCTGGGATTTATAGTTCACCTATAACCAAAGAGCATTCTGAACTTCACCAGCGATGGATTTGAACCAAACTTGGCTCCCGCGACCAATGGAAAACACTGGAAGGATTTGATGGGCATTGACCTTGAGTTTGGAAGTTGTAGTTCACCTATATCCAGAGAGCACTGTGGAGTCATGCCGTGGTGGATCTGGACCAAACTTGGCACGAATACTTAATATGCCCAAATGTGAACACTGGTGGAACCTGGGGAAAATAGATCTTGACATTTGGGAGTTGTAGTTGCTGGGATTTATAGTTCATTACAATCAAAGAACATTCTGAACTCCACCAACGATAGAATTGGCTCAAACTTCCCATATGGAATCCCCATAACCATCAGAAAATACTTATGGTCTTTGGCGACCCCTCTGACACCCCCTCGCGACCCCCTCAGGGGTCCCTACCCCCAGGTTGAGAAACACTGAGTTAGAGCAACATGTTAAAGCTGAAATGCTACTTGGCTTGCAATGTGTCCCTCCTTTCCCCTTTATTACCCCCCCCAGTGTTTTTGACCCCTCCTATCATAGAATCCTAGAATCAAAGAGTTGGAGGAGACCTCCTGGGCCATCATCCAGTCCAGCCCCATTCTGCCAAGAAGCAGGAATATTGCATTCAAATCACCCCTGACAGATGGCCATCCAGCCTCTTAAAAGCGTTGGGAGAGACCTCCAGTCCAACCCCATTCTGCCAAGAAGCAGGAATATTGCATTCAAAGCACCCCTGACAGATGGCCATCCAGGCTCTAGAATCCCAGAGTTGGGAGAGACCTCCAGTCCAACCCCATTCTGCCAAGAAGCAGGAATATTGCATTCAAAGCACCCCTGACAGATGGCCATCCAGCCTCTAGAATCCCAGAGTTGGGAGAGACCTCCAGTGCAACCCCATTCTGCCAAGAAGCAGGAATATTGCATTCAAAGCACCCCTGACAGATGGCCATCCAGCCTCTAGAATCCCAGAGTTGGGAGAGACCTCCAGTGCAACCCCATTCTGCCAAGAAGCAGGAATATTGCATTCAAAGCACCCCTGACAGATGGCCATCCAGCCTCTAGAATCCCAGAGTTGGGAGAGACCTCCAGTCCAACCCCATTCTGCCAAGAAGCAGGAATATTGCATTCAAAGCACCCCTGACAGATGGCCATCCAGCCTCTAGAATCCCAGAGTTGGGAGAGACCTCCAGTGCAACCCCATTCTGCCAAGAAGCAGGAATATTGCATTCAAAGCACCCCTGACAGATGGCCATCCAGCCTCTAGGATCCCAGAGTTGGGAGAGACCTCCAGTGCAACCCCATTCTGCCAAGAAGCAGGAATATTGCATTCAAAGCACCCCTGACAGATGGCCATCCAGCCTCTAGAATCCCAGAGTTGGGAGAGACCTCCAGTCCAACCCCATTCTGCCAAGAAGCAGGAATATTGCATTCAAAGCACCCCTGACAGATGGCCATCCAGCTCTAGAATCCCAGAGTTGGGAGAGACCTCCAGTCCAACCCCATTCTGCCAAGAAGCAGGAATATTGCATTCAAAGCACCCCTGACAGATGGCCATCCAGGCTCTAGAATCCCAGAGTTGGGAGAGACCTCCAGTCCAACCCCATTCTGCCAAGAAGCAGGAATATTGCATTCAAAGCACCCCTGACAGATGGCCATCCAGCCTCTAGAATCCCAGAGTTGGGAGAGACCTCCAGTGCAACCCCATTCTGCCAAGAAGCAGGAATATTGCATTCAAAGCACCCCTGACAGATGGCCATCCAGCCTGTGTTTCAAAGCTTCCAAAGTAGGAACCTCCACCACACTCCCTCCGGGGCAGAGAGTTCCACTATCAATCTCCCCCCCACCCCCTTTGGCCCCATAGCTGTTACAATACCCTGTGTTTTCAAATGTGATTTTAAGCTGTCTTCTAATTATTCTTTTAAATAACTTCTTCCCTGGGGTGTTGTCCTTCCCCTCCCAGGGCGCTTGTGCTGGTCAGTGACCGCAATAAACTTTTGTGCTGACTGTGAGGTATTGCAAAGACCTGGAGGCTTCCCAAAGGAGGGTCAGCAGGTGATGGCCTTCCCCCTCCTGGTGCAAAGTCAGAAAGGCAGGGCCAGGCCGGTCAAAGTGCCGTTCCTCCAAGGGACTGAAATGCAAAGATACAGAATGTGGGACGCGTGGCTTGAGAGCAGTACCCTTGGGGTCCCATGGATAACAAGTTAAGCATGAGCCAACAAGGTGATGCTGCAGCTAAAAACACCAATGGGATTTTGGCCTGCATCAAGAGGAGCCTAGTGTCTAGATCCAGGGAAGTCCTGCTCCCCATGCTCTATTCTGCTTTGGTTAGACCACTTTACCTGGAATGTTGTGTCCAATTCTGGGCACCACAATTCAAGAGAGATGTTGACAAGCTGGAAGGTGTCCAGAGGAGGGCGACTCAAATGATCAAGGGTCTGGGGAACAAGCCCTATGAGGAGCGGCTTAAGGAACTGGGTATGTTTAGCCTGAAGAAGAGAAGGAGGAGAGGAGATATGATAGCTATGTGGCGCAGCTGGCTGAGTGTCAGCTGCATTAAGATCACTCTGACCAAAAGGTCATGAGTCCGAAGCCAGCCTGGGTTGGAGTGGGTTTCCAACCAATTGTGTTTAGCCTGTTGTCAACCTTTGCAACCCGAAAGACAGTTGCATCTGTCAAGTAGGAAAATAAGGTACCACCTTGAAGTGTAGGGAGGCTAAATTAACTGATTTATGAGGCCATAAAGAAGACTCCAGCAAAGCATTCCAGCGGGGAAGCATGCGGGGAATGCGGAAGTGCTTCATCAGCGTCGCAGATGGACGATGAAAGCAACAGCTCCCCTGGTGGCCAGAAAAAGTTAAATAGCCTCTGTGTATGTCTGTATATGTTTGTATGTCAAAAATTGGCATTGAATGTTTGCCATGTATGTGTACACTGTAATCCGCCCTGAGTCCCCTGCAAAGTGAGGAGAAGGGCGGAATAGAAAAGCTGTAAATAAATAAATAAATAAATATGTGAGAGGAAGCCACAGGGAGGAGGGAGCAGGCTTCCTTTCTGCTTTCCTGGAGACGAGGACCCAATGGAACAATGGCTTCATAGAATCATAGAATCCTAGATTTGGAAGAGACCTCCTGGGCCATCCAGTCCAACCCCATTCTGCCAAGAAGCAGGAATATTGCTTTCAAATCACCCCTGACAGTTGGCCATCCAGCCTCTGTTTAAAGGTTTCCAAAGAAGGAGCCTCCACCACGCTCCGGGGCAGAGAGTTCCACTGCTGAATGGCTCTCACAGTCAGGAAGTTCTTCCTCTTAAAACTACAGGAAAGGAGATTCCATTTGAACATTAGGAAGAACTTCCTGACTGTGAGAGAGAGGTGTTCAGCAGTGGAACTCTCTGCCCCGGAGTGTGGTGGATCTGTCCCTTTTGGCCAAATTGTAATCAACCTCTGTAGTTTGCCTTCAAACCTAGAATGCTTTGCTCTATGTTCTGGCTGATCGGGTTTAGCGGAAGCTCACCGGGCACACACCCTCTAACCGCAGTCCTAGCTGAAATGACTACACTTGGGTCCCTTGAACCCATTTGGGCTGCTCCCTTCTACCCACCCCAGCTCTGCAGCACCCCATTGCAGGAGGGGTCCACACAGGGATACCCAGGCTGGCAACCAAGGAAGGGCTTTACGAAGACTAGGACTCCCACAAAATGGGAGGGGGGGGGCATTTTGTTCAAGAGAGACAACAAGAGTCCACACAACTTGCAGCAAGAAAACCTTTATTAAAGCAAAGCCATACAGACATTGGGGATGCCTAGGAAGCATACCCCCCCCCCAAAACCACTCAATCTCTTGTGTTGGGATCTACTCCACCCCTTTTGGGGGAGCCTCTCTTTGGGGAGGGGTCTCTCCGGCATCCAGGATCAGTTGACCACCTTGATGAGCTCGAAGGCCTTGACATCCGTGAATTTGTCACAGGAGAAGACGGTCAACAGCTGCTTGGTGCCCTTCTTCTTGGGGGTGACCTCGAAGGAGACACGGACAGTCTCTTTGGCCTTCACTGGTGGGACCCTGGGGGGGGAGCAAAGGAGCGGGGTTAGCGGAGGAAGGCCGCTGGGGGAGAGTCACGGCTGAGCCCTTGAGGGCAAATGCCTGGGGAAAGTGTTCGGGCAGGTCGAAAACAGTTGGGGAGTGTATTAACTGAAAAGGCAAAGCACAAACCTGATTGGCTGAGCCACGGCCAAGAGGCTAGCTGAGCCTGGGAGTTTTGGCAACAGTTACATATTTAGGCTTTAGCAGTGCAGGCAGTGCGTGGCCGTCTGTCTCTTTCCAAGTGCGTGTCATTTGGGCAAATGGGCTGTGCTGCCCCCACCACGTCATGCCCCCCTCCCCTCCCTGGCCACTCACTCCTTCATGATCTCGTCCTCCAGCAGGTCGTTCCCCTCGGCCAGGAGCACACCAGAGGAGATCTCTTCTTCCAGTGGGTTGGTGAAGACCATCTCGACCTTCAGCGCTTCGCCCACCTTGGCTTGGCTCGGCACCTGAGGGGGGGGGGGGGAAATAGCAGGGAAAAAGCTTTGGTTAAGCAGGACCACCACCGTTCATCCGTCCCGCCCCACAGCCACCCTCAAACCGTGGTCCTCAAGGAAGTACAGTGGGGCAGGGGCCCTTGTGGACCTCCCTGGGTGGGACAAGTGACCATACAATCCCCAGGTTCAGGATGAGTGGTCTCCAGGGGATTTCCCAGCTTGCCTTCAAGGTGACGGTGGGGTTCTCCAGGGCGATGTTGCGCAACACCACCGTGTCAGTCCCCTCCTTGACCTGGCACACGGCTGTCAACTCGATCATATTGTCTGTCGTCAGGTGCTGTTGATACGCCGCGTAGGAGATCTTGATGGGAAAGGATTTCTCTGCAAGGGACGGGGGGAAGGATAGAACAGGTGGTCAGGCCCAACCACACTCGCTGACCAAGGTCATGTGGCCGGCATGACTGCATGGAGCGCCGTTACCTTCTGCCTGGAGCGATACCTATTCCTCTACCCACATTTGCATGTTTTTGAACTGCTAGGTTGGCAGAAGCTGGGGCTAACAGTGGGAGCTCACCCTATCCCTGGATTCGAAGTGGTGACCTTTTGGTCCACAAGTTCAGCAGCTCAGCAGTTTAACTCACTGTGCCACCAGAGGCTCCATATATATATATATATATATATATATATATATATATATATATATATACACACACACACACATACATACATATATATATCACATTTCTGTAAAATATCAATATATTATATTATATACAACAGCCTTAACAGTTGTAAACATGTTCCACTTCCATTCAACAGGCTGTTGATGTAAGTCTTCATATATACATCCTTTTTTTAAAAAAATACCAAACATTTAACTAATTTTTTAGAATATAAAATCCAATTGTGTTGCCTACCCCTCATCCCTCCCTCCGACCATATATGTATTCTAGACTGTTATCTTTTACCATATGCACAGTTTTCTTAATTTCTGTAAGACCCTTGTGCCAGCTTCTCCTTTTTTAACCCTATATATATATATATATATATATATATATATATATATATATATATAAAAACTTTATTTCTATCCTGCCCTCTCTCCCTTGGGAGACCCATCACTTCGTTCTTTCTTTCTTTCTGTCTTTCTTTCTTTTTATCTTCTTGAGTATCACTTCCCCCAAACAACAAAGTTTGGCCCAATTCTATTGTAGGCAGGGTTCAGAATGCTCTTTGATTGCAGGTGAACTATAAATCCCAGCAACTACAACTCCCAAATGTCAAGGTCTATTTTCCCCAAACTCCATCAGTTTTCACATTTGGGCATATTGAGTATTTGTGCCAAGTTTGGTCCAGATCCATCATTGTTTGAGTCCACAGTGCACTCTGGATGTAGGTGAACTACAACTCCCAAAACCAAAAGACACTGCCCACCAAACCCTTCCAGTATTTTCTGTTGGTCATGGGAGAACTGTGTGCCAAGTTTGGTTCAATTCCATCATTGGTGGAGTTCAGAATGCTCTTTAATTGTAGGTGAACTATAAATCCCAGAAACAGCAACTACCAAATGACAAAATCAGTACCCATCCCCACCCCCCAACCCACCAGTATTCAAATTTTGGCATATTGGGTATTTGTGCCAAATTGGGTTCAATGAATGAAAATACATCCTGCCTATCAGATATTTACATGATGATTCATAAGAGTGGCATAATTACAGTTCTGAAGTGGCAATGAAAATAATGTTCTGGTTGGGGGTCACCACAACAGGAGGAACTGTATTAAGGGGTCGCGGCATTAGGAAGGTTGAGACCCCTCAGTTCCCAGATCGGGTTTTGGCATTGGGTCACGATTCTGGCAGGACAAGCAATCAATGCCTGGGGGTGCAAGGACGAAAAGAAATGGACGATGGAGAATCGGAATAGCTCTCCGTAACAGTGTTTACCTTCCTTGGGGCCGAGCGTCAGGGCGAGGGAGTCCTTCCAGACCTCATGGATGGCCTTCCCGGTGTAGATGGTGGTCCAGGCATTCATGTTGGCCGTCAGGGTAGTGGCCTCAGGGGCGAGGTTGGTCAGTTGCAGGACCAGCTCCACATCCTGGCCGACCTCGAGGTGGCTCTTGACCTCGAACTTCCCGGTCACTCTTGGCTGGGGAGCATCCGGAAACAGGGCGGGCATGGCCATGGCGGGACTGGCCATTGATTTCAGCTTGTCCCGGGCCTTGAGGAAGGTCTCCCATTCCTTGTCGGTGCCTGAAAGGGGGAGAGCCAAGGGTCAAAGCCCATCAGGACCACCCCCCAAATGGCGCAGAGGAGGGCCATGGGCCATCTGTTTCTATACATGGCTTGAGTGGAACTCTCTGCTTCAAACTACAAGAAAGGAGATTCCATCTGAACATGAGGAAGAACTTCCTGACTGTGAGAGCTGTTCAGCAGTGGAACTCTCTGCCCTGGAGTGTGGTGGAGGCTCCTTCTTTGGAGGCTTTTAAACAGAAGCTGGATGGCCATCTGTCGGGGGTGCTTTGAATGCAATATTCCTGCTTCTTGGCAGAATGGGGTTGGACTGGATGGCCCATGAGGATTCTCTATATTTATACATGGCTATCATGCAGGGGCACAGCGGCTCGATCCCGGACGAGCCCCCATTTGTTGCGGCAGATTTGCTACCCGGGATCATGTAGAGCACAATCAGGCAGGAAGGAGACGGAGACTGCAAATTGATTCCAGGCAAATTTACTATCAAGTTGATAGGACGCTCAGAACAATCTCTGAAGCGTACTTGAAAATCAGTCAGGTTGCAATATTTATAGCAAAATTCACTAGTTCAGACATGCGCACAATTGCCATGACATTTACACAGATATAATCATTAACAGAGGTATTTCGCATTGCCTTTTCCCCATACATCACAATGACGTATTATATTGACGTACTTATAATTGTTTTCAAATCTTAATTATTCCCATATTCGCAATCCCTTTAGAATCTTAACTGATATTGCCTACTATTTACCTCACTGAACCACCAGATGCTGCTCTGACCTTTTCCAGCCTCAGATCAATTATCCTTGATGATAAACATCTCACTTTATTATTGTTTCCCAAATGTCATGTTCCCGTTAATATTTAACTTCCTTGATCTCTGACTTTCGTCTATGGAACATTTTGCTTCTCCCTGCCGCAAACACTCCTTCGCTAGTATTTCAAGGTAAGTTTTCCTATATTCATTTTTTAAATATATTTTTATAATCATTCTTTTCCGCTGACTGCTACATTCCCCCCTTTTTGCGAGCGGATGTTCCACAGTAGACTCGCAAACTCACGCAATTACATTTTTAGCAAAAAAAATAACATTTAACACAATCATTTATCACAGTTATTGAAGAATGTTCCATACACGTTGGCATCTTCACAGTGCTCCTCATTCTTCTGTCTGATGTATTTAACCCGCGTTCAGATGTAGTCAAAACCAGAGCCGTAGTCCTCCTTCTGGATCTCATGGCACTGCTGGTTTGATGATACAAAGTCTCAAAGGAATCCTTTTGGATCAAGAGTCACAGTCCCTTCGAGTGATGCTTTCCTTATTCTAGTATAATGTATCCAGTCTTTTATCTGCAAAGGGGCTATGACCAGCTCTTTTCCTCGTCCCTTTCGGGTCGCGGCCTTTGCTGTGGTATCAGCCTACCAGTTTCCATAGGTCACACATTCCTCGTCACATCGATGTACTCTGCAGTGCATTACTGCTACTGATGCAGGAACTCAAACAGCATCTAATAATTTCAAAATGGTCTCACTATGTTGTATTTCTCCCAACAGAATTTAGTAGTCCCTTGTCCTTATATAATGCTCCACATGCATATAAGGTAGTGAATGCATATCTAGAATCTGTATACATGTTGACTATTTTTTCTTCTAATAACTCCAGAGCTCTAATGAGTGCTATCAGTTCTGCCCTCTGAGCTGGAGCATTTAGAGGAAGTGGTTCTATTTCCCACACAGTAGTTATAGTTATTATTGTATATCCAGCATATCTTTTTCCTTTTTCAACCAAACTACTTCCATCTGTAAAAAGAGTGGCATCTACCTCAGGCCATGGTTAATCTTTTATATCAGATCTATTGGAATATATCTCATACATAATTTCTAAACAATCATGTTGAAGCATTTCCCTTTCAACAAGCAGAAGTGAACCAGACTTTAATATACTGCAAGTCTGTAACTTGATTTAAGAGTTTTCACATAATAAAATCTGATATTTTTGCATATGGCTATTTATGAACCAATGATATCCTCTATAGTTCATGATAGCCATTACTGAATGAGGGTTTTAACTATCAACTCTTGTCCCAAAGTCAATTTATCAGCTTCCTGAGTCAACCAGGCCATAGCAACTACAGCACATAGACCAGTTGGTCAACCTTTTACTACAGGGTCAATTTGCTTAGACAAGTAAGCTACTGGTCTCGGCCATGTTCCTAATAGCTGGGTATGCACCCCTCCTGTTATTTCATCTCATTCACCAACATAAAATATGAATGGCATCTTCAATTCAAACAAGCCCAAGGCCGATGCTTGCATCAAAGCTTGCTTTCAACTATGCAAATGTTTGGGCAAATTTGGGGTCCAATTAAATGGTTCCCTTTCACCCCCCTTTGTAACTTCATAAAGAGATCTTATCATTATAGCTGCAAAGCCCTTATTCCAACCACAGTTTTCTTTCCAATTTTTCAACTTGAGCTGAGAGTTTTTCCCGAATTGTCTTATATTTGAAACTGAACCCATAGCAGGGAACAAAATGGCTCCCAACCTTACTCCTTCATTTAAATAAGTTCTGTCTGGATCATATCCAACCTCTTCATCATAAGCTCTTTCTAAACGCTGTTCTCTTTTCCAAGTCATTTAGGATGGTTGTTCTATATTTATTGTCACATCTGCTAGCATTAGGGTACCTATCGTGCATGTTCCAACCCAAAAAGGTGGCAAAATCTTTCCTGCCCACTACCCGCAAATCCGATACAGCCTGGGGGGGGAACCCTCCCTTTGCTACCAGAGATTTTCGGCACAGCCTGACGGGTTTCCACCTCCGTTACCACTTTGGCAGGATTTGGTTCCCCTCGACTCTGCTGTGGTCTTTCATTTGGTGGTCTCTCATTGGGGGGTTCCCCTTGACCCTGCGGTACCTCCCTGCTGGGGGTCCTTGGTTGGTCACGGCTTTTGCTGGCAGCTTTTGCTTGGGCCTGTTTAATGTGGGTATCCAGTTCTAGTAAAACAACACTATCAAATTTTTCCCATCCGTTTAGAATGCTCTAAATGGGCTAAGAGGCTAATGTCCTCGAAAGCCTCTGTTTTAAATACATGGAGAAGGAGATTGCAATAGGGATAATGACCAAGTTCTATTTGGTGAGTATGGAGAAGGTTTTCCCTGATCTTGTGTCCCTCTCATTTCTTTCCCAAGTGATACATGCTGGGGCCTCTGGTGAGATCCCTTTATGTGTCACTATAGCTCTGCTCTGGATCAAGTAAGATTTCAATGATCTCATAATTTTGAGGCTGTAAGGTGCTCCATCCTTTTTAACTTAATAGCGTTTCCTACCATTAGTGGCCATCCCTCACGCTGGGAAATAGGCCCATGACTGCAAATCCAACACTCAGTAACTTCTGTCTCTTTTGCTATATCCTGACTCATCTGATGGAATATGTTTTTTTTGTTCCCATCCCTCCTTGTACTACCTTCGGGATGAGTACACTCAACTTAATCAGGTAATAAATATACCACATGCCTACATAAATACGCTTTTCCCCAAAAACATGTCTGTAATTGTAACACATCCATACCAACCCCAAGATAATAAGGAGTCCCACAATAACACACTCCCAACCCTGAAAGTCCATCCAATCTTCTTTCTTCTTACAGATGTTGGCTCTCTCTCTCTTATTCAGAACAACTTTTATCCTCTCATATTTTTAAGTCTTTGAATTGTCTTCTTATTTATGTACGTTGTAATTAGTTCTTTATACCGTTGATCAACTCCTAAATTGTAAGTCAGGGTCAGTCACTGTATGATCTCCTTTTTAAGCAGGCTTAATTCATCCGCAATTTGGCATTCCCCTCATAGCATTAGGACATTCATCAAGCAATAGACCATTTCCAATTTTTTTTTTTCACAGGGATCACTCTTCCAAAATTTTTCCCAGCCACTCTGAGTCTTCCAACACAACAGAGGGTACTGTAACAGGCTAACATAAAATCACTAACATTTCCAAAATTTGTACTTCTTAATGCTTAATTCCCCTTTACTTCCACATCATATTACCCTCATCTACTTATCAATTCAGTTGCCGACATTTTGGACTTTTAAGAGGGGTGTACATGTCAATCATAACATTCAATTTGTCACTGCTCTTCCCACAAAATCTTCTATGTTTAAATATATCTCAAATTGTCACTACCTTTCTCCTGTGTGAGACAGTTTCAATTTTTCTTTTTCAAAAAATTTTTCCTTTCCCTTTTCCCAGTGAGGGCATTCAAGTTGGCCATTCTTGAATACTCTCAACACATTATTTTCTCTTTTTAACCCATCAAATGCTTAAACATATAATTAAACATAATCAACCTCACATAACAGTCTTGATGCATCCAAATCTGTCTTCATACATGCATTCACTTATTCTAAACTGCAATATTTCCACACATTTATCTAAACTTTCAAAAAGGGAATCTATTCATTCACATCTCAATATTTCAGGTTTCTATTATTAAGCACATGCTAGATCTTTACATTTCTCTTCCTATTATTTCATCACCTACTGTATCACTTTCTCTATATTCTCTGGCTACATTTCTCCTTTCAATTCTACCTTGTCCTAGGCAATTACACATCTTGGTTTTTCTCCCGTATTAACCCTATTCTCTTATTCTGACTTGCTTTTCCCTGCTTTCCCTACACATACCTTCTTCACATACCTTTTAATTTTCTTCTTGGTTTTGCTTACCCACATGAAAACATATAGACTTGGCATTTTCCATCATCATGTGTATTTTTCCTGAATTTATCCTCTTTTTCTTTTTATTTGAAACCTGTAAAGATTATATTTTTTTCCCAACACAAACAGTTTCCACACATTCCTTTTTGGCTAGCCATCCACATACATTCAAGTTGTCCAGAAAATGTAAACGAACATTTTTCTCCTTGTCCCAAGAGACAGGCACCATTTCATCACATTGTACGTAGCGTTTCCTTTTTTCTCTCATTTTTCTCATTTTTCATTTTTCTTTTCTTTTCCATCTTGGCTTTTTCCCGGAAGCCTGAAACCATTTGTCTCTTTTCATTATACACATCTCCACAACAAAAACAGGCATTGATACACAAATGTGTGCAAGAAGGGGTAAAACATATGAACACAAACACCATTAACCAAGACAACCACAAAACATAAAACAGACTTATCACTTTCCCCCTGAAAGGGTATTCCTCCAACCTGTGAGTGTGATTTCTGTAGCGAAAACAATCACTCGGGGGGTTTTCACTTGATTTCTGCAGCAATCCCACAGTGAAATATTCCCCAGGTACTTCCAATGTACCCCTTTTTAAGGCCTTTTCCTTTACCTGTGCCATGGAATCAAAGCTCTCAATGTACCCCAGTCTGGAGGCAGGGAAGGCGAAGATCAGCCGGGTCGTTTTCTCTCAATGGGTACCCGTATCGCCCCTTCTGATCATCGTCTTACCCGACCCGCTGAGTGGGGCAATCAAACCCTCAAAAGGTTTCGTCTCTATACTTCTCCTTGTTGGCTCCGATCCCAGGACGAGCCCCCATTTGTCGCGGCAGATTTGCTACCCGGGATCATTTTAGAGCACAATCAAGCAGGAAGGAGACGGAGACTGCAAATTTGATTCCAGGCATATTTACTATCATGATAGGACGCTCAGAAGCATGATCTGAAGCGTACTAGAAGTCAGTCAGCTTACAATATTTATAGCAAAATTCACTAGTTCAGACATGCGCACAATTGCCATGACATTTACACAGATATAAACATTAACAGAGGTATTTCGCATTACCTTTTCCCATACATCACAATGACATATTATATTGACGTACTTATAATTGTTTCAAATCTTAATTATTCCCATATTCGTAAGTTACCTGCTATTTACCTCACTGAACCACCAGATGTTGCTCTGACCTTTTCCAGCCTCAGATCAATTATCTACACAAGCGTCCTTGTCTGGTTGCCAGAAACATTCCCTTGATGATAAACATCTCACTTTATTATTGTTTCCCAAATGTCATGTTCCCGTTAATATTTAACTTCCTTGATCTCTGAAGCCCTTACTTTCGTCTATGGAACATTTCGCTTCTCCCTGCCGCAAACACTCCTTCGCTAGTATTTCAAGGTAAGTTTTCCTATTTCATTTTTTAAATATATTTTTATAATCATTCTTTTCCGCTGACTGCTACAGAAGAATTGGAAGGGGTCCCCAGAGTCCGTGGAGCCCAGCCCCATTCTGCTCAATGCAGGACCTCCAGTCAAATCAGTGTGACTTTCTCAGGGGGTGTGGCACACTAGATGCAATCTATGCTGTCCGGTTACTCATGGAGAAACATCCGGAAAATAAGAAAACACTGCGCTTTGCATTCGGAAAAGGATTTCATAGAATCATAGAATCAAAGAGTTGGAAGAGACCTCATGGGCCATCCAGTCCAACCCCATTCTGCCAAGAAGCAGGAATATTGCATTCAATATTGTTGCATATTGCATTTGTTCGTGTTGGGTTGTTGTAGGTTTTTCTGGGTTATATGGCCCTCTGAGGATGCTTGCCATAGATGCAGGTGAAACGTCAGGAGAAAATGCCTCTAGAACATGGCCATATAACCCTGGAAAAACCTACAACAACCCAGTGATTCCGGCCATGAAAGCCTTCGACAATATATTTGTTCGTGTTCCCCAAGTCCTGATCTGGTGAGCGCTACGGTCACAAGGAACACCAGAAGACTTTGGAACACCAGAAGATAAACCAACAATAATACAACAAGTATGGTCACCCTGCTTCAACATCACTGTTGGTGTGCATCAGGGATCAGCACTCTCATGGATGCTACTATGGCAGACTTGCAGACTATGCATCCCTGGACATTCCCATATGCAGATGACATAGCACTTGGCCACAGCTGCAGACATGGAGTGAGAGACTCAGTGAAAATGGACTTCAGCTTGAACAGACCCAAAACAGAGTACTTGGAATGTGTCCTTCAAATGGAAGAACTATTCAAGTCAATGGAAAGGCACTAAAGAAGGCCACCCAGTTTAAATACAGATGGTCACTGGTCCCCATAGATATCAACACAATGCCAGATGTACACTCATGAATACATGTAGCCTTGTTAAAATGGCGGCAAACTACTGGCATTGTGTGCAACTCAAAAATGTCTGAACAATTCAAGACTAAGATTTACATTGCAGTGGTTCACCCAGTAGCCCTCCCTCAATGGGGCAGAGTGCTGGCCAGCAACAAGGACACATACACAAGCCCTTAACACAATGGAAATGAAAAAGCTGAGATGGACACTTGGCTTGAGACTTCTTGACCATGTGCCAAATCATGACATCTGTCTTGGAATAAAAGCGACCAGCAAGAAAATGCAGAAAGCAAGACTATGGTGGTACAACCACGTCATAGAAGAGAACCAACATCAGGAGCACAAACAGCACTCCATTTGGAGATTGCAGGATGGTGACCACGTGGACAACAAAGGCCAAAGGAAAGATGGATGGACACCATTCACAAAGACATGCATGCTGCCAATCTGAGACCTGAGGGTGCCCAAAACAAAGCCCCGTGGAAACGATAGTCACCATGCTCACCATTGGGAAAATAGCTTAGAAAGAAGAAGAAGCCGCAGGATCTCCAGCCAGAGCATCTCCAGCAATAGTGTCTTCCCTTCTCCTTTTGAAGGTGTCCAGAGGGAGGCACCACCGCTCTCTCGGCAAAGATCCCATTGCCAAATGACTCTTGTTCTCAAGACATTTCTTCTAACATCTACTCAAGGTCTTCCTTCTCTCTCTCTCTCTGCCCTTCCCTCAGTCCCACCTTCTGTCCTTTTTTCCAGATGGTCTCCCACGCACACCATAACCTGGAAGACCCCCTTCCAAAGAGATCTGGGTGCACCCAGCTGGTCCAGTGGAAGGCACGTTCTGGCCATGGCCCAAGCCCAATGTTTCCACCTGCTGATTAGAGGCCTTCAACGCCCTTCCTTTATACCTTTCTGCTCAATGACTCCTCTCACCTTCTGGGTACTTGTAATCATCGGTGACATCAAGGCGAGCAAATCTGCCCACAGCCTTGGTGCTTATGGACTGGCCCACATGCCGGGTGTTTGGGGAAGCCTTCTTCACTATCTGGTAAGCATTGTACAAGGTCCAGAAAGCGACGTCAGCATTGACCTCGGCAAAGATGAAGGGGCATTCGTAGCCCAGGTCCACATCTCCCTCCTTGATGGCCACCCGGGAAGCCAGGCCACACTGGTAGATGCCTGCAATAAAGCGGGGGGGGGGGGGGG
>NW_026847438.1:1088111-1196312 GCF_025583915.1 Anolis sagrei ordinatus | reverse complement strand
TATCTGGCAGTTCTACTACAAAGTCCATGGCAATTTCTGACCAGGGTTGTGTGGGGTTGGCCACTGGTTGTAGCAGTCCCATGGGTTTCCCCACCTTTTGCTTGTTTTTAGCGCAGGTTGGACATTCCCGGGTATAGTCTCTTATGTCCTTGCACATAGCGGGCCACCAGAACTGCCGGGCCAGCAGTTTGAGGGTCTTGGTGAACCCAAAGTGGCCCGCCAGCAGTGAGTCATGGCCCCCCTTAATTATGTCCTTTCGCATGGAAGCTGGCACATAGTATTTGGCCCCATAAGACCAGAGCCCCCCCTCTTGGGTCAGGTCCCCTTTGTGTTGTTGTAACCACTCATCTTGTTCTGTCGCCTCCCTCAACCTCTGTAACAATTCGGCTGGCTGATTGGGGGGTGGTGGTTTGTCTTTGAGTTTGGCCCGAGTCTGTACTACCAATCCCATTTGTTGCTGGTTAAAGATCGTTCCTGCCTCCGTGGGGGATGAATAGTCTGCCTCAGGCATGCGCGAGAGGGCGTCTGCCACCTGGTTCGTCTTTCCCGGGACGAACTTGAGGCGGAAATTGAACCGCTGAAAGAATTGAACCCATCTGAGATGCTTGGCGTTAAGTCTCTGTGGGGTTTGCAGGGCTTGTAGGTTTTTGTGGTCTGTCCACACCTCAAAAGGAATTTGGGTACCCTCAAGGAAATGCCGCCAGTGGGCCAGTGCCGCTCGCACCACAAAGGATTCCTTTTCCCAGACATGCCAGCGCTTTTCAGTCTCTGAGAACTTTTTTGATAAATAAGCACATGGCTTAAGCTGACCCTCATCGTCAGCTTGTAGGAGCACCGCCCCGTAAGCTGCCTCCGAGGCATCGCATTGTACCACAAAAGGCTTGGTTGGCTGGACATGTGTTAGGATGGGCTGACTTGTGAATTTTGCTTTTAGGTCTTCAAAAGCCCTCTGGCACTCAGGTGTCCATTGTAGTCTAGGCCCCGGGGTTTTTGCCTTTTTTGTTTCCCCCTTCCCTTTTGTTTTTAATAACTCAGTAAGGGGCAGCGCCACCTTGGCGAAGTCTTTAATGAATTGCCGGTAAAAGTTGGCAAATCCTAGGAACCCTTGCAGCTGTTTTCGGGTGCGGGGAGGTTCCCATGCTAGCACATCTTGTATCTTGGCTGGGTCCATGGCCAGCCCCTCTGTGGATATGCGGAAGCCCAGGTAAGTGAGTTCTGTTTGGTGAAACTCACACTTAGAGAGCTTAACATAAAGCTGGTTCTCCCTCAGGATTTGGAGCACTTTTCATGTCGTTTTTATGTGTTGATCTAAGGAGTCTGAGTATATCAAAAGGTCATCCAGGTAAATCAGCAGTCCATCATACAGCATGTCTCGGAAAATGTCATTTATGAACTGCTGGAACACCTTTGGAGCTCTTTTTAAACCGAAGGGTGTCACGGCCCATTGGTACTACCCATAACAACAATTAAAAGCAGTCTTCCAACAGTCCTCATCCCTCACCCTCAGGTGATAAAACGCCTCCCTGATGTCCAATTTTGTAAAGATTTTGGCCTTGCCCAGTTGTGCCAAGATGTCTGACATGAGGGGGAGGGGGTACTGGTTGGTGGTGCATATGGCGTTCAGCCCCCTGTAGTCCACACACAGCCTCAGCGATCCATCGGCCTTAGGCCTAAAAAGCACTGGGGCCGCCCCCGGCGAGGTGGATGGCACGATAAATCCCCTTTCCAGGTTTTTATCCAGGAATTCTCTCAAGGCCTTTCTCTCCAGTTCAGACATGGCGTAGAGCTTTGGGCTGGGTAATTTGACATTTGGCTCAAATTCTATGGCACAGTCTGTTTTTCTATGCGGGAGTAGTTGATCACATTCTGTCTCGCTAAAAACGTCTGACCACTCCCGGTAAACCTCTGGGATGTGAAATTCATGGTCCTCCGGAGTCGCCTCTGCCTGCGCCCCTTGTATCTGTGCGGGGGGGGGGTGTCTGGCTGAGCCCCGCAGGCCTATATTCGCCATCCGCGAAGGTAAACACTCCCTCCGTCCAGTTAATCTGAGGGTTTTGCCATTTCAGCCACGGGATCCCTAGTATGACTGGCTGGTGGGCCATGGGGGATATCACAAACTGCAAAGACTCTCTGTGGGTCCCCATCTCCATGTGTAAATAGTCTGTTTTCTCCCTTACTGGGGCCCCGTGGGCTGCTGTCCCATCCAACTGGGAGAAAATGACAGGTGTCTTTAAGGCCTGGGGCTCAACTCCCAGTTTGGCTGCCAGGGAGGGGGTGATTAGGCACCTGGTGCACCCACAGTCTAGCATGGCTTCAGTTTTTATTCTCAGTCCTGACTTGGGGTTGGTCAGGACCACAGTCATTTTAAGCACTTCACAATTTAGTTTCTTTAACTCACCGCCTGACGTCTTCACGATCTTCCTGCTGGCGGTGCTTACAGGAGATCTTGCCCGTTTCCCGCCAGATAGGAATCTCTGTCTGCATCCTCCAGTTCCGCCTCCTCCTCTGCGGGAAGCTGGTGCGGGGCCAAGGCCGTTTCCACTGCCGTGGAGGCTTTCCCCTTCGTGGTTTTGGATCCGGGCGCTGGTCTCGGGGGGGGTGTCTTGGCCGGTTTGGGAGCGTTGGGTGGGTCGCGTCCTCTTGGGCATTCCGCTGCTCTGTGCCCTTCCTGGCCGCACGCGAAGCAGGGGCCCCTCCTCCCTTTCCTCTCGCGGCTGGCTGACCTTCCTCTGGGCGAGGGGCGTCTTGGCCCTCCCTGCGGCCCTGCTGCGGGGTGTCGGGTTCGCCCTCTCTCTCTCGCTCTGCGCGGCATCTGCTCCTGGTCACACTCGACCCTCCCCGCCAGCACAATCCACTCCTCGAGCGTGTTTGGGTTGTTCCGGTGCAGCGACCACTTCAACACATCGGGGCGCAAGCCCGCTCGGAAGTATTCGAGCTTTGTGGCTTCCGACCAGTCCCTAATTCTGCCTGCGATGGCCTTAAACTCCAAGGCATATTCAGAGACAGTCTTATTGCCCTGGTAGATTTTCTTAAGCTGCCCCTTTGCCTTTTCCTCCACCAAGGGGTCTTGAAATCTCTCCCGGAGCACTCCCAAGAAGTCATCCAGTCTCCTCAACTCAGGTGCTCGGGTGTCGTACATTTGCATGAGCCAATCGGCCGCAGCTTCCTTCAAATTGGCCCCCACTGCATGGATCATGGCTCCCTCTGAGGGGAAGGTGTCCCCATAGTCCTCCATAAAGTGTCTCACGTTTGTGATGAAATAGGAGAGCTGTTTGGGGTCTCCGTTGAACTTTACGCGCAGTTCTCCTCTCCCGGGGCCTCCATGCAGCTGGCTTCTCCCCGCCCATCCCAAGGTGAAGGCCGAGGTCCCGGGGGGGGGATGGGGTTGCTCTCCCTCCGTAGCGAACGCCACTCTCCCCGAGGGTCGATACCCACGCCCCATACCTTGTGGCTGGGAGCGTCGCTGCTCCCTCTCCTCCAGCGTGGTTCTCCACGATGCTGCCACCTCCCTTCTCATCTCCTCCAGTTGGAATGAAAAAGTTTGCAGCATTCTCTCCATCGCATCCACTTTCTCCCCGAGATGCTGTGCAGGCAGCGCCGATGCGCTGCCGAGGGGCGAGGGTTCTCTGAGGGGCTCCCGCACTCCCAACATGGGCAGCTTGCGTCTCACTGTTACATCCTTCCTTGGAGGCATCTGCGTGGAAGTCAGGGGGGCCCTCCAGTCTTCAGGCACCGCTGGGAGTTCTCTTCCCATCTCTGGGTCTCCGTCGTGGGAAGATTCCTCGTCCCCGAACCCCTCGTTTTCCAGCCCCGGGGAGGGGGAAGCCCCAATGCTCTCTTCAGCTCCCATCGGGGTTTCTCCTTCCTGGAACATGCTCTTTTCCCGGATAGTTGTAGTCCTCACAGGTAGAGCAAGAAGTTGTGAGTTCTCTCTTTATGTCAGGTTCCGCTGGATCTCAGAATGAAACACACACTCACAAGAACAAATCCTGGAATTGCGGTTTATTCAGTCCATACAGTACAAAGCCAAAGAGAGAACTGAGGTTTCCCGCCAAACGCCTCCAGATCCCCCTCCTGGCTTCACTCCTCCCTTCTCCCCTTTGCTTATCACAGTTTAGACTACAATTCCTTTCCCACATCTTCAAAGTGAAAGCTTGGCCCAGATGGCCCTACTATAAACTAATCTATCATGCCTACTCCCTCTAGTGTCAGGAAGAAGACTTCTTGGAATTTCTTGGAAACATGAAGGCACATCCTGACAGTGAACACTGGTGGAGTTTGGGGGAAATAGACCTTGACATTTGGGAGTTGTAGTTGCTGGGTTTTATAGTTCACCTACAATCAAAGAGCATTCTGAACCCCACCAAGGATAGAATTGCACCAAACTCCCCACACAGGACCCCCACGACCAACAGAAAATCCTGGAAGGATTTGGGAGGAATTGACAGTGATTTAGGGGAGATGTAGTTCACTTACCTCTGGAAAACACTTTGAACCCAAACAACTATGGATGTGGACCAGATATGGCACAAATGCCTGTTATGCCCAAATTTTAATACTGGTGGCGTTGGAGGAGTTGATTTTGTCATTTGGAAGTTGTAGTTGCTGCCAAAGGGCTTCCTAAAGCCATCAGAAATGTGTGTTTTCTGATGGTCTTTGGCAACTCCACTGAAACTCCCCTTGCAACACCCCCCCCCCCCGGGGTCCTGACCCCCAGGTTGAAAAACTGACATAGAGACAAAAGATGGAAGACTAATACTGTATATCATGTATGGGCAAACTTCGGCTCTCCAAGTATTTTGAACTACAACTCCCACCATTCCTAACAGCCGGTAGGTTACTTTTGGCCAATCATCTCTCTAATCTGTGAAGATGGTTTTTAATTTTTTTTTCCATTTCAGATGTAACTTGAGAAACTTAGGTTGCTTCTGGTGTGAGAATTGGCTGTCTGTGAGGACATTGCCAAGAGGATGCCTGGATGTGTTACCATCCCGTAACACATTGCCTCTTCTCTCATTGCCTCATATGGGAAGCTGGAGCTGACAGATGGGAACTCACCCTTCTTGTGGATTCGAACCACCAACCTTCAGGAATTCCATGAGGCTTGTACTTAGTTTCCAAACGATGCCTGATTTGACAAGATTTTCTAAAGGCAAACTTTAAATCCCAAAATCTGGTTTCGTTTCCCCCCCAGTCTTTGACCTTAACTGATGAATTCTTTCGGATCTACGTAAACACTGGGCCTCTTGTCGATTCTGGCTAATCTCCAGCCACCGACTCTGCTTATTTGACTTCTCCTCCTTAACTTTAGCAGGTATCAGACTGTTTCCCAAATTAGAATCGGGAGAGCCCACAGACAGAGGGAGTAAACCTTCCTCCCAAGGCCTGACGGAAACATTCTCATGAGAATCTGCCCTTTGCACCGAAGCCTCTCTGTCAGTGTCTGCATGAAACCCATTGACCAAAGTGTCTCCATCTTGCACCTCAGAGTCAGTCCTAGCATCCTCCACATCAGAAGCAACAGGAGACTGATTTCCCTCCTCATTACCCACATCAGACACAGAAACATCAGGAGACTGAAGCAGAGGTTCAAGCACAGGCTGAGTCCCAACAGGCCTTAGTAATGGCTGAGAGAAGGAGACACATATACTATTGGAATGGATGTCACATTGAGGGATTGTTTTCTGCAGTTCCAAAGACCAGGACCCATTGGATTCAAACTGCAGGGAAAAGGATTCTATTTAACAAAATGAAGTTCAACGGGGACAAATGCTAGATACTCCACTTAGGCAGAAAAAACAAAATGCAAAGAGACAGAATGGGGGACGATGATGCCTGGCTCGAGAGCAGGATGTGTGAAAAAGATCTTGGAGTCCTCATGGACAAGAAGTTAAACATGAGCCAACAATGTGATGTGGTGGCAAAAAAAGCCAGTGGGATTTTGGCCTGCATCAAGAGGAGCATAGTGTCTAGATCTAAGGAAGTCATGCTCCCCATGCTCTATTCCACTTTGGTTAGACCACATCTGGAATATTGTGTCCAATTCTGGGCACCACAATTCAAGAGAGATATTGACAAGCTGGAATGTGTCCAGAGGAGGGCGACTCAAATGATCAAGGGTCTGGAGAACAAGCCCTATGAGGAGCGGCTTAAGGAGCTGGGCATGTTTAGCCTGAAGAAGAGAAGGCTGAGAGGAGACATGATAGCCATGTATAAATACGTGAGAGGAAGTCATAGGGAGGAGGGAGCAAGCTTGTTTTCTGCTTCCCTGGAGACTAGGAAGGAACAATGGCTTCAAACTACAAGAAAGGAGATTCCATCTGAACATTAGGAAGAGCTTCCTGACTGTGAGAGCCGTTCAGCAGTGGAACTCTCTGCCCCGGAGTGTGGTGGAGGCTCCTTCTTTGGAAGATTTTAAGCAGAGGCTGGATGGCCATTTGTCAGGGGGGAGTTGAATGCAATATGTCATGAGCGAAACCGTGAAGGGCCACCCAAGACGGGACGGTTGTTGCAGAGAGGTCAGACCAAGCGTGATCCCTGGGGAAGGCAATGGCAAACCACTCCAGTATCCTTGCCAAGAAAACTAAATGGACCAGTACAACCAGAGATATGTCGGTATGCCATTGGAAGATGGGACTCCCAGGTCGGAAGATGGCCAAAATGCTATGGGGAGGAGCAGAGGATAAGTTCAACTAGCCCCAGATGTGATGACGCAGCTAGCTCAAAGCCGAAAGGAAGGCTAGCGGCCGACGGTACTGGAGGTGAACGACGAATCCAATGCTCTAAAGATCAACACACCATAGGAACCTGGAATGTAAGATCTATGAGCCAGGGCAAATTGGATGTTGTTATTGGCGAGATGTCAAGACTAAAGATAGACATTCTGGGGGTCAGTGAACTGAAGTGGACTGGAATGGGCCACTTCACATCAGATGACCACCAGATCTACTACTGCGGACAAGAGGAACATCGAAGAAATGGAGTAGCCTTCATAATTAATAAGAAATTCGCTAAAGCGGTGCTTGGATACAACCCAAAAAATGACAGAACGATCTCAATTCGAGTGCAAGGAAAGCCTTTCAACATTACAGTGATCCAAATATATGCCCCAACCACAGCTGCTGAAGAAGCAGAAGTAGATCAGTTCTATGAGGATCTGCAGGACCTACTGGATAATACACCAAAAAGAGACATTATTTTCATTACAGGAGACTGGAATGCCAAGGTGGGAAGTCAAATGACAACAGGGATCACAGGCAAGCATGGTCTGGGAGAACAAAATGAAGCGGGACGCAGGCTGATAGAATTTTGCCAGGAAAACTCGCTGTGTATAACGAATACTCTCTTCCAACAACCTAAAAGATGGCTTTATACATGGACCTCACCAGATGGTCAACACCGAAATCAGATTGACTACATCCTTTGCAGCCAAAGGTGGCGGACATCCATCCAGTCGGTGAAAACAAGACCTGGGGCTGACTGTAGCTCAGATCACGAACTTCTTATTGCGCAATTTAGAATAAAACTAAAGAGATCAGGGAAAATACACAGACAGTTAGATATGATCTCACTAACATTCCTAGCGAATATACAGTGGAAGTGAAGAACAGATTTGAAGGACTAGATTTAGTAAACAGAGTCCCAGAAGAACTATGGACAGAAGTCCGCGACATTGTTCAGGAGGCGGCAACAAAGTACGTCCCAAAGAAAAAGAAAACCAAGAAGGCAAAATGGTTGTCTGCTGAGACACTGGAAGTAGCCCAAGAAGGGAGGAAAGCAAAAGGAAACAGGGATAAGGGGAGATATGCCCAGTTAAATGCGCAATTCCAGAGGTTAGCCAGAAGAGATAAGGAAGGAAAGGGAGGGAAAGGTGTCTCCTGAGACACTGGAAGTAGCCCAACGGGAGGAAAGCAAAAGGAAACAGGGATAAGGGGAGATATGCCAGTTAAATGCGCAATTCCAGAGGTTAGCCAGAAGAGATAAGGAACTATTTTTAAATAAGCAATGCATGGAAGTGGAAGAAGACAACAGAATAGGAAGGACAAGAGACCTCTTCCAGAAAATTAGAAACATAGGAGGTAAATTTCAGGCAAAAATTGGTATGATAAGAAACAAAGATGGCAGGGACCTAACAGAAGCTGAAGAGATCAAGAGAAGGTGGCGAGACTATACAGAAGATCTGTATAGGAAGGATAATAATATTGAGAATAGTTATGACGGTGTGGTGAATGAATTAGAACCAGACATCCTGAGGAGTGAGGTTGAATGGGCCTTAAGAAGGATTGCTAACAACAAGGCAGCAGGAGACGACGGGATCCCAGCTGAACTGTTTAAAATCTTAAAAGATGATGCTGTCAAGGTGATGCATGCCATTTGCCAGCAAATATGGAAAACACAAGAATGGCCATCAGACTGGAAAAAATCAACTTATATCCCCATACCAAAAAAGGGAAATGCGAAAGACTGCTCAAACTTCCGTACAGTGGCCCTTATTTCTCATGCCAGTAAGATAATGCTCAAGATCCTGCAAGGAAGACTCCAGCAAAACATGGAGCGAGAGTTGCCAGATGTTCAAGCTGGGTTTAGAAAAGGCAGAGGAACGAGAGACCAGATTGCCAATATCCGCTGGATAATGGAGAAAGGCAGGGAGTTTCAGAAAAACATCTACTTCTGCTTCATTGACTATTCTAAAGCCTTTGACTGTGTGGATCATCATAAATTGTGGCAAGTTCTTGGTGGTCTGGGCATCCCAAGCCCCCTTCCCTCTCTCCTGAGGAATCTGTACAAGGACCAAGTAGCAACAGTCAGAACTGACCACGGAACAACAGACTGGTTCAAGATTGGGAAAGGCGTACGGCAAGGCTGCATCCTCTCACCCAACCTTTTTAACTTGTATGCAGAACACATCATGCGATGTGCGGGGCTGGATGAATGCAAAGCTGGGGTGAAAATTGCTGGAAGAAACATTAACAACCTCAGATATGCAGATGACACAACTCTGATGGCCGAAAGCGAGGAGGAGCTGAGGAGCCTTCTAATCAAGGTGAAAGAAGAAAGCGCAAAAGCCGGGTTGCAGCTAAACGTCAAAAAAACCAAGATTATGGCAACAAGAATGATTGACAACTGGAAAATAGAAGGAGAAACCGTGGAGGCCGTGACAGACTTTGTATTTCTAGGGGCAAAGATTACTGCAGATGCAGACTGTAGCCAGGAAATCAGAAGACGCTTACTTCTTGGGAGGAGAGCAATGTCCAATCTCGATAAAATAGTAAAGAGTAGAGACATCAGAATGGCAACAAAGATCTGCCTAGTCAAAGCCATGGTATTCCCTGTAGTCACCTACGGATGTGAGAGCTGGACCTTAGGGAAGGCTGAGCGAAGGAAGATCGATGCTTTTGAGCTGTGGTGTTGGAGGAAAGTTCTGAGAGTGCCTTGGACTGCGAGAAGATCCAACCAGTCCATCCTCCAGGAAATAAAGCCCGACTGCTCACTGGAGGGAAAGATACTAGAGACAAAGTTGAAGTACTTTGGCCACAGCATGAGGAGACAGGAAAGCCTAGAGAAGACAATTATGCTGGGGAAAGTGGAAGGCAAAAGGAAGAGGGGCCGACCAAGGGCAAGATGGATGGATGGCATCCTTGAAGTGACTGGACTGACCTTGAGGGAGCTGGGGGTGGTAACGGCCGACAGGGAGCTCTGGCGTGGGCTGGTCCATGAGGTCACGAAGAGTCGGAGACGACTGAACGAATGAACAACAACAAAGCAGAGGTTGGATGGCCATCTGTCAGGGGTGATTTAAATGCAATGTTCCTGCTTCTTGGCAGAATGGGGTTGGACTGGATGGCCCATGAGGTCTCTTCCAACTCTTTGATTCTATGATTTTATGATTCTAAACAGCTCACGAGCCACACGTCAACCCCATGGCCACTTCTCATGCGGTCCTTCCGTGAGTTGTGTTGCATCTAAAAACGAAATCGTTGGTGGTTGAAGATTTCCTCAGAGTGGCTAACGCACAAAGGTACACACATGTGTCCTCTAATCAATCTGTGGCCAGAAGCAGCATCCCATGCAACCCCCTTGTGCGCTGGACAGGACGCTAGTCCGGCCATCAGCTCAACGGAAGGGATAGGCCAGCAAGCAAACAGGCGAGCCAGCGGTCAGGTTGCCAAACTGACTGGTTGCTTCAGCCTCTCTTTCCCAACTCTCTGCTCGGCTGGACCCATCCCGCTGGACTCCACAGCCCTGCCTTGGCCTTTCGGAAGTAATGATTTTTTTAATTCAAGAAAACAAACAAAAAGGCATAGGCAGAAGAAATGGAGGAAACAGAAAATGATTTTTCAGCTGGGTTTTCTTCATATATAAAACTAAACCACAACTAGCAGTGTAAAACGATCCTACTAACTACAGCCCCACACTAATAAGCATATCTTATTAGAATCATGCCAGCAAATATGGAAGACACAAGAATGGCCATCAGACTGGAAAAAAATCCACTTCTATCCCCATACTAAAAACGGGAAATGCGAAAGACTGTTCAAACTTCCGTACAGTGGCCCTTATTTCTCATGCCAAGAAGGTAATGCTCAAGATCCTGCAAGGAAGAAGACTCCAGCAAGACATGGAGCAAGAGTGGCCAGATGGACAAGCTGGGCTTAGAAAAGGCAGAGGAACCAGAGACCCAATGGTCAATATCCAAATGCTGGATAATGGAGAAAGGCAAGGAGTTTCAGAAAAACATATATTTCTGTTTTATTGACTATTTTATTTGACTGTGTGAATCATAATAAATTGTGGCAAGTTCTTGGTGGTGTGGTCATATCAAATCACCTTATCTCTCTCCTGAGGAATCTGTATCAGGACCAAGTAGCAACAGTCAGAATTGACCCTGGAACAACAGACTGGTTCAAGATTGCGAAAGGCATACGGCAGGGTCGTGACCTCTCCCCCGACCTATTCAACATCATGCAATGTGCGGGGCTTGACAAAGCCAAGGCTGGGGTGAAAATTGCTGGAAGAAACATTTACAACCTTAGATATGCAGATGACACCACTTTGATGGCTGAAAGCGAGGAGGAGCTGAGGAGCCTTCTAATCAAGGTGAGAGAAGAAAGCGCAAAAGTTGGGTTGCAGTTAAACATTCAAAAAAACCCAAGATTATGGCAACAAGAGTGATTGACAACTGGGAGACTGAGGGAGAAAACGTGGAGGCCGTGACAGAGTTTGTATTTCTAGGTGCAAAGATGAGTGCAGATGCAGACTGTGGCCAGGAAATCAGGAGACACTTCCTTCTTGGGAGGAGAGCAAGGACCAATCTTGACAAAATAGTGAAGAGTAGAGACATCACAACAAAGATCCACATAGTGAAAGCCATGGTCTTCCCTGTAGTAACCTACGGATGTGAGAGCTGGACCATAGGGAAGGCTGAGTGAAGGAAGAGAGATGCCTTTGAACTGTGGTGCTGGAGGAAAGTTCTGAGAGTGCCTTGGAGCGCAAGAAGATCCAACCAGTCCATCCTCCAGGAAATAAAGCCCGACTGCTCACTGGAGGGAAGAATAGTAGAGGCCAAGATGAAGTCCTTTGGTCACATCATGAGGAGACAGGAAAGCTTAGAGAAGAGAATGATGCTGGGGGAAATGGAAGGAAAAAGGAAGTGGGGCCAACCAAGGGCAAGGTGGGTGGATGGGATCCTTGAAGGGACTGGCTTGACTCTGAAGGAGCTGGGGGTGGTGATGGCTGACAGGGGTTTCTGGCATGGGCTGGTCCAGGAGGAATCATAGGATCCTAGGGTTGGAAGAGACCTCCTGGGCCACCCAGTCCAACTCCCTTGTGCCAAGAAGCAGGAAAATTGCTTTCAAAGCACCCCCAAGAGATGGCCATCCAGCCTCTGTTTAAAAGCCTCCAAAGAAGGAGCCTCCACCACACTCCAGGGCAGAGAGAGTGAGTTCTACTGCTAAACAGTTCTCACAGTCAGGAAGTTCTTCCTAATATTCAGGTGGAATCTCTTTTCCTGTAGTTTGCATCCTAGTCTCCAGTGCAGCAGAAAAAAGTTTGCTACCTTCTCCCTGTGACTTCCCTTCACATATTTATCTATGGCCCTCATCATGTCTCCTCTTAGCTTTCTCTTCTTCAGGCTAAACAGGCCCAGCTCCATAAGCCGCTCCTCATAGGGCTTGTTCTCCAGATCACTTTAGTCGCCCTCCTCTGGACACATTCCAGCTTAGAGTCAACATCTCCCTTCAATTGTGGTGCCCAAAATTGGACACAATGTAATTCCAGGTTAAGTGGTGTGACCAAGGCAGAATAGAGAATGGGTAACAGGACTTCCCTGGATCTAGACACTACACTCCTATTGATGCAGGCCTACATCCCATTGGCTTTTTTGCCGCCGCATGACATTCTTGGCTCACGTTTAACAGAGTTGTGCATCTAAGAAGCACTTTATTTTATGGTGCGTGGAATTAAATCCTTCCTCATCCCCCGACAATTTACATTGCCTTATCTCCCAGTGTTTTAAAATTTTATCTTTGAATTTGGCCCTGCCCAATGTAATTCCTTTGTGTTTTAATGTTTGATTTTATATTGCTGTGTCATCTATTGTGTTGGTTTTGCATTTTATGTATTTTACTTTCTGGTTTTGTTATGCTTTTGTGTATTATTGTCCCTTTCTGCTTTGCCAAAGAGCAGGACCTCTGTGAAGGCCAGGCCATGGGCCACACGCCAACCCTGTGACCACGTCTTCAAACTCGGGGCTCCTTCTGGGAATTGTGTTGCAAGTAAAACTCAAATTGCTCAGTGGTTGAAGATTTCCTCAGAGCGGTTAGCACACAAAGGCACACACGCGTGCTCTCTAATCAATCTGCGGCCAGAATCATTGCTCTGCCGATATTTGATGCAACTACTTGTGAAGAACGTAGTCAGCAGGCCAGCAAGAGAAGAAGGAAGCCGGCGGCCAGGCTGCCAAATGGCTCTGGTTGCTTCAGCCCTTTGTTTCCCAACCCTTCATTCAGCCCTTCTGCAGAAGAAATGAGATGCAGAGATACAGGATTGGCGGTGCGAGGGGGGGGGGGGTGCCTGGCTCCACAACAGAGTGACACAGGGAAGGCATATTGGAATCTTAGTGGGCCACAAATTAAGCATGAGCCCACCACCATGTGATGCAGCAACTAAAAAAGCCAATGGGATTTTGGCCTGTATCAACAGGAGCCTAGTGCCTAGATCCAGGGAAGCCATGCTCCCCATTCTCTATTCTGCCTTGGTCAGACCACTTTACCTGGAATCACACTGTGTCCTATTCTGGACACCACAATTGAAGGGAGATGTTGACTCTCAGCTGGAATACTGTGTCCAGAGGAAGCCGGCTAAAATGATCAAGTGTCTGGAGAACTATCCCTATGAGGAGTGGCTTAAAGAGCTGGGCAAATTTAGCCAGCAGAAGAGAAGGCTGAGAGAAGACAGGATGAGGTCCATGTGTAAATTCTATATGGGGCTGCCAGTGGGTTAAACCCGACACAAGGGTTTAACCAATTGTGCCACCGTGGCTCCCAGAATATTGGCGCTCCCAGTTTGGTCCTGTCTGCAAACGTGATGATCCGGCCTTCTAGCCCTTCATCTAAGAGTCATTAGTAAAGATCCTAAGCAGGACCAGGCCCAGGAGGGAACCCTGCTGATGGCACTCTGCTCATCACTTCTTTCCAGGAGGAAAAGGAGGAAGCCTTGGGGAGAATCACACATTGGGTTTGTTCCCACAAATGAACGTTACATTTTTATTTAGATAGATTCTACATGGGGCTGCCAATGGGTTACACCCGACACAAGGGTTTAACCCATTGTGCCACTGTGGCTCCCAGAGCATTGGCTCTCCCGCCCAGTTTGGTCCTGTCTGCAAACTTGATGCCTTCTAATCCTTCATCTCAGTCATGAATCAAGAGTTTGAACAGGACCGGACCCAGGATTTATTTATTTATTTATCGTGTCATCCGCAAGCAGAACATTGTATTACATTTCTAACAGAACCACCAAACAAACAGATTAAAAAAACACAAATTTTGCAAACTTGGTAGCTGATTAAATGTCCTTTGAGCTGTATCTGGCCACTTGGAGTGCTTCTGGTGTTGCTGCAAGAAGGTCCTCCCTTGTGCATCATGTGGCAGGGCTCAGGTTGCATTGCAGCAGGTGGTCATTGGTTTGCTCTTCTCCGCACTCACATGTCGTGGATTCCACTTTGTGGCCTCATTTCTTAAGGTTGGCTCTGCATCTCGTAGTGCCAGAGCACAGTCTGTTCAGCGCCTTCCAAGTCGCCCAGTTTTCTTTTGTGTGCCCAGGGGGGAGTCTCTCATTTGTTATCAGCCATTGGTTGAGGCTCTGGGTTTGAGCCTGCCACTTTTGGACTCTCGCTTGCTGAGGTGTTCCAGCGAGTGTCTCTGTAGATCTTAGAAAACTATTTCTTGATTTAAGTCGTTGACATGCTGGCTGATACCCAAACAGGGGATGAGCTGGAGATGTCTCTGCCTTGGTCCTTTCACTATTGGCTGCTACTTCCCGGCGGATGTCAGGTGGTGCAATACCGGCTAAGCAGTGTAATGTCTCCAGTGGTGTAGGGCGCAGACACCCCGTGATGATGCGGCATGTCTCATTCAGACCCACATCCACTGTTTTAGTGTGGTGAGATGTGTTCCACACTGGGCATGCGTACTCAGCAGCAGAGTAGCATAGCGCAAGGGCAGATGTCTTCACTGTGTCTGGTTGTGATCCCTGGGTTGTGCCAGTCAACTTTCACATGATATTGTTTCTAGCACCCACTTTTTGCTTGATAGGATGAGGGCCATGTATAAATTCTACATGGGGCTGCCAATGGGTTAAACCCGACACAAGGGTTTAACCCATTGCGCCACCGTGGCTCCCAGAGTATTGGCTATCCCTCCCAGTTTGGTCCTGTCTGCAAACTTGATGATCCTGCCTTCTAACCCTTCATCTAAGACATTAAGAAAGATCCTGAGCAGGACCGGGCCCAGGACGGAACACTGCTGAAGGCACTACACTCGTCCCTTCTTTCCAGGATGAAGAGGAGGAAGCGTTGGGGAGAATCACACTTTGGGTTCGTTCGCTTAACCAATTACAGATCCACCTAACCATAGTTTCACCTAGCCCACATTTGCCTAGTCTCCTTGCCAGAAGGTCATGGGGACCTTGACAAAGGCTTTACTAATGGTTGAGAGAAGGGGGCACGATTACTGATATGTGAAAGGATGTCACATTGAATTGGGGTAAAGCTTGTTTTCTGCTGTTCCAAAGACCAGGACCCAATGGGTTTAAACTGCAGGGAAAAGGATTTCTGTGTACAAACCCACACGATCTCTTCAATCATCTGGAGGGGCCCTGCTCACGTTCCCACCTCCTTCGCAGGCACGATTGATGGGGACAAGGGAGAAGGCCTTCTCGGTGGTAGCCCCCCGTCTCTGGAGCTCACTTTCCAAGGATATCAGGCATACACCAACATTGGCAGTCTTTAGGAGGAGCCTGAAAATGTGGCTGTTCCAGTGTGCCTTCCCAGAATAAGGAAAAAATTCCCAGCAATATGCCCTCAGAATGCACTTTAATCCTGACGGTGAGAGCTGTTCAGCAGTGGAACTCTCTGCCCCGGAGGGAGTGTGGTGGAGGCTCCTCCTTTGGAAGCTTTTAAGCAGAGGCTGGATGGCCATCTGTCAGGGGTGCTTTGAATGCAATATCCCTGCTTCTTGGCAGAATGGGGTTGGACTGGATGATGGCCCAGGAGGTCTCTTCCAACTCTAGGATTCTAGGATTCTATGAATCTATTGGATTGGGTTGGACTGTGCTCCCCTCACTTCTTTTAAAACCCTCCTACCAGATATATCCTACCTTATTCATGTCCAGTTTTTTTTTAATCTTTTTTAAAAATTTAAATTATTACATTTGGCCCGGCAATAGGTTTTTAAATCCTTGTGTGTTATTGTTTATATGTGATTTATATTAATTTTATTGCATTGTATTGTTTTGGTTTCTTGCTTTCCTGTTTTTGATGTGTTGTTGGGCTTGGTCTCATGTAAGCCGCTCTGAGTCCCTTGGGGAGATGGTGGTGGGGTATAAATAAAGTATTATTATTATTATTATTATTATTATTATTATTATTATTATTATTAAGGATTCTATCTAAACAGCTCACGAGCCGCACGTCAGCTCCATGGCCACTTCTTAGAACTCATGTGGTCCTTCTGTGAGCTGCGTTGCATCTAAACCCGAAATCGTTGGTGGTTGAAGATTTCCTCAGAGCGGTTAACACACAAAGGTACACACACGTGTGCCCACTAATCAATCTGTGGCCAGAACCAGCATCCCATGCAACCACCTTGTGCATTGGGCAGGACGGTTGTCCGGCCATCAGCTCAATGGAAAGGATAGGCCAGCAAGCGAGCAGGCGAGCCAGCGGTCAGGTTGCCAAACAGCCTGCTTGCTTCAGCCTCCCTTTCCCAACTCTCTGACCAGTTGGGCCTATCCTGCTGGACGCCACAGCCCTGCCTTTGCAACCAAGACATGCAGGGGAAAAAATGCAGAAAACAAAATGATTTTAAAACTGGGGTTTTTTAAACATATAAAACTAAACCACAACAACTAACAGTGTAAAACAATCATCCTACTAACTACAGCCCCACACAATAAGCATATCTTACTAGGTTCTTGTGGGTTTTTTCGGGCTATAGAGCCATGTTCTAGAGGCATTTCTCCTGACGTTTCGCCTGCATCTATGGCAAGCATCCTCAGAGGTGTGAGGATTAGGGAGCAAGCTTGTTTTCTGCTTCCCTGGAGACTAGGACGCGGAACAATGGCTTCAAACTACAAGAAAGGAGATTCCATCTGAGCATGAGGAAGAACTTCCTGACTGTGAGAGCCGTTCAGCAGTGGAACTCTCTGCCCCGGAGTGTGGTGGAGGCTCCTTCTTTGGAAGCTTTTAAACAGAGGCTGGATGGCCATCTGTCAGGGGTGATTTGAATGCAATATTCCTGCTTCTTGGCAGAATGGGGTTGGACTGGATGATGGCCCAGGAGGTCTCTTCCAACTCTAGGATTCTATGATTCTATGATTCCATGCAGGTGACACACTACTAACATTTTCCACCTAATTCCAAGGAAGACCCCGGATCCTGGACCAATGTCTGGCCACTGTGATGGGCTCAATGAGGGCCAGCGAGCTGAAGCTTAATCCTGACAAGACAGGTCCTCCAGGTCAGTCTAAGGTGGCAACATGTGCGTGGTGGGGTTACACTCCCATTGAGGACACAGGTCCACAGTCTGGGGATCCTCCTGGACTCAGTGCTGACACTTGATGCTCAGGTGTTGGCCTTTGCACTATTTTCTTGTGGGTTTTTTCGGGCTATAGAGCCATGTTCTAGAGGCATTTCTCCTGACGTTTCGCCTGCATCTATGGCAAGCATCCTCAGAGGTTGAGAAGGTCTGAGAAGGTTGAGGAGGTTGAGAAGGTTGAGAAGTTGAGAAGTCCCTCTTCCAACTCTTTGAGACCTTCTCAACCTCTGAGGATGCTTGCCATAGATGCAGGCGAAACGTCAGGAGAAATGCCTCTAGAACATGGCTCTATAGCCCGAAAAAACCCACAAGAACCTAGTGATTCCAGCCATGAAAGCCTTCGACAATTCTTTGCACTATTGCTTGTGCAACCATACCTCGTGAAGTCTGACTTGACCATGGTGATCCATGCCTTAGTTACCTCAAGTTTGGACTACTGTAATGCACTGTACATGGGGCTGCCTTTGAAGATGTTCCAGAAACTACAGTTCGTACAAAGGTTGGCAGCCAGATTGTTAGCTGGAAGCGGTCAACCCTCCTGTTCAAACTGCTCCACTGGCTGCCAATGAGTTTCTGGTCCCAATTCAAGGTGCGGGTTATTACCTACAAAGCCCTAAACCATTGGGGACCTGCCTGTCTTCGCAACCGCATCTTCCCCAATGAACCTGTGCGATCTGTAAGATCTTCATGAGATGATCAAAGAAGTCCCTCTTCCAACTCTTTGATTCTATGATTCTATGTGGCATTAGAGGGTTGTGCAATAGCTTAGATTAGATTGTGGAAGGAAGGGTGCTTTGTTTTGTGATTTGTACGTCTATGATGGGATTGGGGGTGGCATTTACATTGGTCAAGAATATCTTCATAAGCCAGTCTTCTTCTGTTGGTTCTCCCCTAAATCACTGTCAATTCCTCCCAAATCCTTCCAGGATTTTCTGTTGGTCATGGGGGCCCTGTGTGGGGAGTGTGGCCCAATTCTATCCTTGGTGGGCTTCAAGGGGCTCTTTGATTGTGGTTGAACTATAAAACCCAGCAACTACAACTCCCAAATGTCAAGGTCTAGTTTCCCCAAACTCCACCAGTGTTCACATCTGGGCTTATTGCGTATTCATGCCAGGTTTAGTTCAGATGCATCATTGTTTGAATTCATAGTGCTCTCTGGATGTAGGCGAACTACAACTCCAAAACTCAAGGTCAGTGCCCACCAAACACTTTCAGTATTTTCTGTCAGTCACGGGAGTTCTGTGTGCCACATTTGGTTCAATTCTGTTGTTGGTAGAGTTCAGAATACTCTTTGATTGTAGGTGAACTATAAATCCCAGCAACTACAACTCCCAAATGACAAAATCAATGCCAACCCCACCATTATTCAGATTCCGGCATATCTGGTATTTGTGTCAAATTTGGTCCAGTGAATGACAATACATCCTGCATATCAGATATTTACATGACAATTCATAACAGGAGCAAAATTGCAGCTATGAAGTAGCAATGAAAATAATGTTATGGTTGGGGGTCACCACCACATGAGGAACTTATCAAGGGGTCATGGCATTCACAAGGTTGACAACCACTGCTCTGAGTGATCATCCAGCATCCTCAACAAGTGGTTATTTTAGCCTTAACAATCCCTCCCAGCATCTTATGTACCTGAGTCCAGTCGTAAAAGTTGTTAAAAGTTTATTAAAGTTCTGAAAAAGTTGTGGAATCCATGGGGGAAGGTTGGGACAGATGCCCCAGAGTCCATTGAGTCTTTGGGAAGTGGTTGCCAGCGCTGGAGGTCGAGGTCCACATTGGAAAATGGAGAAAACTATAGATCCCATCCCGTCAAGGACCAGGATGGCCTGTCGGCTTCCTGGAGGTCCCAAGAAGTGGACGCAGCAGGTTCCCCAGGTCAACAGGTTCTCCAAGCATTAACAAGATGGCGGCAGTGATGTTGTGGCAGCAGGGAGCCAGCTGGGCTCCATGTTGGGTTTGGGGGGCAAAAAGGGTTATTCCCGGGGTGGAGAGGTTAGTGGAGCAAAAGCGAGATAGCCATTAGTCTTGAAATTAGTCTAGGAGAAGAATGGCACAGATTTTGGGGCAATCCATTGACCCGTGGATACGCGGACCCGATGGGTTTCAGTATCCACGGTTCAGTGGAACGCAGTTTCGGCCCTCCCGGGATGCTGGAATCGCATCCCGGGCGGGCCGGCAGCCATCTGCAGCTCAGGAGAGAGAAAAGTCATGCAAAGAATGATTGGGAGGCAGTAAAGGACAGAAAATAACACTATGGAGAGGGAAAAGTTACAATTAATTTGATACTTTATTGGGAGGACTTGTTACAATGTTAGGAAGGGGAAAGAAAGTAAATCAGAAGGAAAGTCTTGCGGTTGAAGCTCCTGCTGTGGCCACATTCCATGGAAACTGGCCCAAGCGGGCAAAGCTGAACTGTGGAACTCCCTGCTGCAAGTCAGATCGGTTTCACGACAGGGGCCCCTGGCTGGCTCACCATTAGCACCACATAAGATACAACATCCTGGCATTTCTTCTCCCATTTCCAGCATTTGCCAGAATGCCTTTACACATTGGGTTGTTGCAGGTTTTTTGGGTTGAGTGGCCATGTCCTAGAAGCATTCTCCTTCACACATCATAGGAAGTCTCTCCGGGGCCAGAGACCAAAGAATCATAGAATCATAGAATCCTAGAGTTGGAAGAGACCTCATGGCCCATCCAGTCCAACCCCATTCTGCCAAGAAGCAGGAATATTGCATTCAAATCACCCCTAACAGATGGCCATCTGTTTCAAAGCTTTCAAAGGAGCCTCCACCACACTCCGGGCCAGAGAGTTCCACTGCTGAACGGCTCTCACAGTCAGGAAGTTCTTCCTCATGTTCAGATGGAATCTCCTCTCTTGTAGTTTGAAGCCATTGTTCCCTTGCGTCCTAGTCACCAGGGAAGCAGAAAGGAAGCTTGCTCCCTCCTCCTCCCTATGACTTCCTCTCACATATTTAAACATGGCTCTCATCATATCTCCTCTCAGCCTTCTCTTCTTCAGGCTAAACATGCCCAGCTCCTTAAGCCGCTCCTCATAGGGCTTGTTCTCCAGACCTTTTATCATTTGAGTCACCCTCCTCTGGACACATTCCAGCTTGTCAACATCTCTCTTGAATGGTGGTGCCCAGAATTGGACACAATATTCCAGGTAAAGTGGTCTAACCAAAGCGGAATAGAGCATGGGGAGCATGACTTCCCTGGATCTAGACACTAGGCTCCGATGGTGGTCATTGCACAAGACCACCATCGATATGTGGTCTTGTGCAATGACCCCCTCCCTTTGGCCAGTGCAGAGCCTCTCAGGAGGGAGGGCAGGACACACCACGAGCCCCATCATCCCCAATGAGAGCCTTGGGGGCTGGCTTTGGGCTGGGAGTGGGAGGGAGGGGCTGGAACCTCCACCCCTTTGGGGCCCCATAAATGAGTCCTTCGTAGCCCTGAGGAGCACCTTCGCCCATCGCAGCAGCAGCCGCCACAACAGATTCACTCTCTGCATAGGATTGGAGGACTCTTGGTGGAGCAGCATCATGACCGGTGAGTACCTGCCTGCCTGCATCCAGTTTGCAGGACCATTTGGCTTATTTTGACAATGACCCTCTTTGTGGCCAAAACCCACACATTCTTGGGGTGCAACACCCTGAAGCAAAGCCATGGGTTGACAGGTGTGAAACCCATACTAGACTAAAACAAAGGGATGGAACTAGGTGAAAGCCAGGTGTCAGTCGCAGTCCCTTTCCTGTGTGTAGACCAGTTGGAGAAAAGGAGCCCCCTTTCCACAAAGTGGGGGTCTGCGGGTCAGTTGCCCAGCTCTGCCATGGCCAAACCAGATCCCGCCCAGAGCTTGCAAAGCCAGCCCCAGCCCCTCAGACTTGGTCAAGAAAGGACTGGCCAGTGGGCAGAGATCCTAGTGTTGGGTTCCTGGTGCCGGATGGTGGCTTCACAGCTCCATTTTGCCACCTGCCAGGCTTCCAATAGCCTTAAGGGCAAGATCCCATCTCATGCAGCAGGAAGGTCAGAGCGTTCTCCTCCCGTCCCCCATGGCTGTGGTCAGGCAGGTGAGGGGGAGATGTCTAGTAGGGTCCAGTTTCAGTGGAGAAGGCAGCAGCCCCCAGACCACCAGCAACTGCACATCAATAGGCCAGCAATGGTGTTTGGGGGGGGGGGGGTGCACATCAGCCCAATGAAGCCAGATTCCACCCAACTGGCCCTTCACAATCGCCCTCCTTGATACAGTGACCCCACTGCACTCCCAGGCTCATAGAGATCTTCCTCCAGTAGTAGTAGTAGTAGTAGTAACAATAATAATAATAATAATAATAATAATAATAATAATAATGGAAGAGAAACCACTGGAAAAGCTGACACAACACAAGGATTTAAAGATCGAACTGCAAAGACTCTGGCACAAGTCAGTCAAAGGGGATCCCAGTGGTGATCGGCACACTGGGTGCAGTGCCTCAAGACCTTGGCCTGCACTTAAAAACAATCGGTGGTCACATAATTACCACCTGTCAGCTGTAAAAGGTCACCCTACTCAGTTTTGCACACATTATTTGCCCATACATCACACAGTCCTAGGCACTTGGGAAGTGTCCGACGTGTGATCCAATACAACAGTCAGCAGACTGATCTTGCTTCCTGTGAGCTAAACTTGTGTTTTGAATAATAATAATAATAATAATAATAATAATAATAATAATAATAATCTATATACCGTATATTCTGGCATATAAGACGACTGGGCGTATAAGACGACCCCCAACTTTTCCAGTTAAAATATAGAGTTAAGATGACTCCCATGCATAAGACTACACCCGCATATAAGACGACCCCTGACTTTTGAGAATATTTTCTTGGGTTAAAAAGTAGTCTTATACGCCAGAATATACTGTAAATAAAAATGTAATGTTCAATGTATTGTTGAAGGCTTTCATGGCCGGAATCACTGGGTTGTTGTAGGTTTTTTTCGGGCTATATGGCCATGGTCTAGACTGAGGCATTCTCTCCTGATGTTTCGCCTGCATCTATGGCAAGCATCCTGCATTAGAGCCCCCTTTGCCCTCCTTTGGGGTATCAGTGACGTGGGGCCCCCAGGAGAGATCATCTGAGGAGGAGCCTTGGATCTGAGCTCTGAGCAGAGAGGAGATGGAAGCTCCTGGGGAACCCCTTGAGGCAGGAACAGCCCTCCTGGGCTCACCATCTCCTCCCTCCCTTCTCTGCATCCAGTGAGTGTCCAAGTGAGGAAAAGGAGAAAGCAGGACACTCTGTACACACTCACTCATTCACTCACTCCTCCAGAACCAGCTTCCCAATCCAAGAAGCAGTCCTGGAGACCACAAATAACCCACAGATAATGGGCTGGATTGTGAGGGTGTCATTCAGCCCTTTTGAGATGCTAGACACACCGGGCCCCGAAGCTGAAATTTTAGTGGATTTGAAATAATGAGGTCTCAGGGAGAAGGAGTGGTGGAAGCATTGTCCCACATGGCCCAGGTCCTTTCAGAACAGTTCAACCCAGGACTACGCTTCTGCCTACATGTCAAGAGTCTCCTTCTTTGAAGGCCTTCAAACAGGGGCAGGATGGCCATCTCTCAGGAAGACTTGGGTTGTCCCTTCCTCCCGGCAGAAGGGGGTTGGACAGGGTGGCCTTTGAGATGTTTCCTTCTTGCTCTCTCTCTCAGCCAAGATTGATTGGAAGCTGGCAGAGAATGGCATTGCCCACCACACTGACCATTACAGCGGGAACGAGCTGGTGGTGCGTCGGGGGCAGCCCTTTGCCATCTCCCTGGCCTTCGATGGAGCCCCTCAAGAGGCAGGCACCCTGACCTTCACAGTGGACACCGGTAAGTCCCTCCCCCCACATACACTTCTTCTCCTCCTGATCCTTTCCTCACTTCTCCTTCTTTGGTGAACTTCCCGGTGGTCCTCTGGGGAGCCAAGACCAGAAGTCCCCATGCAATGAAAATGATAAAGAAAGTGGGGGGATCTTGTTCCTTCAGTGACCGGCATGCCTCCTTCTACACAGCCAGTCATTAAAAGGGTCAGGAGCCCCCCACCCCCTGTTGTGGTTCAGTCTGAGATTGTGCTGGCACCCAAGGTCTCACAGGAGTCTGGTTCTGTATCTGGTGTGGCTGGGGATTTGGGAATTACAGGTCAGCAATGGATTTGCAGTCAGAGTTTTCTTGGCCTGAGCCAGGCTTCCCAAGAGAACCAAGGTCATTATCTGATCAGAATGTGGTAATTGCAGATGTGTCTCCCTCTGGTTCTTCCCCTGTTTCTCCGGAGATAGATGGAAGGAGGGCAATTTGTCAACAAAGGCAAGGAAGTGAAGGGAGGCGCTGCTCCCAGTGCCCGTTGATGAGAAGAGGCCCTGCAGAAAGTTCTCGGGGAAAACGCCACAGTTTCTGAGGTTTAAAGGAGGTCTGATTCTGTTGTATCTCAGAGGAGGCAACGTTTGGTTTTCATGTTTCATGCTTCAAGTGTCCTCTCTCAAGTGTCCTCTTTGTGTTTGGTACTCATGGATTTGAGCCTCAAGTTTCCTATGTGTTTTTATTCATGGACTCATGCTTCAAGCATCAAAATAGTTTCCTGGTCTCCTGTACTTTTGGAATTATGTCTTAGTTGCTGAGTTCTCTTGATCTCCTGGGTTGCTGTGTTTTGATTAAGACTCGTTTGAAGATTTTGTATGTATTCTTGGACTTATGGATCATTGCTTTCAAGTTCCTTCAAGTGCTTTGTTTCTTAAGGACTATACTTCATTAGGGCTGGGCGGTTTCGTTTCGTTAATTCGTAATTCATTAATAATTCGTTAATTTTTTCAATTACGAAACGATAACGAACCATTCTGGAGCAATTATAAAAAAACGAATTTTCAAAAACGTTTTGTAAATGCTTCGTATTTCGATATTGTATTCGTTTCGTTATTGTTTTGAGGTCGTTTCGTTATTATTTCCGCATGTCTGGGCCAGTTTTATGGTTTAATTAGTGAAAAAAAAATTATAATATCACACCAACAGTCAACAACAGAGGGAGAGGGAAGCTTCAGAAGGTTTTGGAGGTTTTTTAGTGTATTTCGTGGTCGCGCCCGCCATTAACGAATCGATTCGTTATTGTTTCGGAAATCGATTCGTTAATTTTTTACCATTTACGAAATTTCGTAAATATCGAACTTTTTAAAAGGAAAATTTTGTAATTATTTTAAATATCGAAACAAAAAAACCCCAAATACAAATCGATTTTAGAAACAAATTTTTCCGTTGTTACCCAGGCCTACTTCACATTGACTCTTTGATCTTTTACCATTTTTTGCTGAAGCTTTACATTTACTCTTCAACAAACTGCTTTGCTTATGACTGAGTTCTGGAGTGTTGAGATTGGTTTAAAGGTGCCTTTCTAGCCCTGGTGTGCGACACCCCCATCCCCAAGTATCCATGCTGGAAACCCCCTTCTCTCTGCCCGCAGGGTTGACGGATGCTCTTCAGAGCAGGACAAGGGTGGCCTTCAGAGTCTCGAGGACCCTGGGCGGTAACTCCTGGGCTGCGGCCCAGACCTTCCCTACTCCCGGCACCATGACCTTCTTCATCACCAGTCCATCGAACGCGGCTATCGGGCGCTACCGGCTGTGCATGCAGACCAGCTCCGGGGGCAGCCACGCCTCCTCTGCATACCTGGGCACCTTCGTGCTCCTCTTCAACCCCTGGCTCCAAGGTACAGACCGCCTCCTGGTCTAGTGGCCCAAAGAGAGGAAGGTGCATTCTTGTTTATCTGTTTTCATTATTCTGTAACCTGCCTCAAGCCACAAGGAGAGGCAGGTAAGAAATAATTACTGACTTAACCACAGTGGTCCACACTCTGGTTACATACCAAATAGACTACTGCAATGCACTGTACATGGGGTTGCCTCTTGTCCAACATTCGGCAGCCACGTTGCTCACGGGGTCGGTACACAACTCCCCTGTTACACCAGCACAATTCAAAGTGCTGGTTTTGACCTATAAAGCCCTAAATAGTTCTGGCCCTGCTTACCTGTCTGAACGTGTCTCCCCCTATGAACCATCAAGGATCTTAAGATCATCTGGGGAGGTCCTGCTCTTGGTCCCACCACCATTGCAGTCGCATTTGGTGGAGTCGAGAGACAGGACCTTCTCCGTGGTGGCCCCCGGCTGTGGAACTCCCTCGCTAAGCAGTTAAATAGGAATTATTTATTTATTTATTTATTTATTTATTATTCGAACTTATATGCTGCCACTCCCCTGGGGCTCGGAGCAACTTACAAGAATGGCTAAAATCTAACACAATTTAAAAAGCAATTTAAAAACAGCAATATCAAACATTAAAAGCCTGTCGAAACAGGAATGTCTGACATGCCCTGTGGAAAGCTGATAAGTCCCGCAAGGCACGGACTTCAGATGGCAGAGTATCCCAGAGTAATGGTGCCACTGCTGTGAAGGCTCTGCGCCTGGTTGCTGTTAGACGCAAGGTCTTGACACTGGGGACTTCCAATAGATCTTGGTCCTCAGAACGGAGGGATCTTTGGGGTTGGGAGGGGGTGAGGCGGTCCCTCAGTTACATCGGCCCCAGACCATGCAAGGCCTTAAAGGTGAGGACCATCCCTTTGAAAGTGATCCGGTGCTCAATGGGTAACCAATGCAGCTGCAGTCAGATTGGGGTGATGTGGCATCTCATCGGAATTCCCGCAAGAAGCCGAGCAGCTGCGTTTTGTACCAACTTGAGCTTCCGGATCACTGACAGAAGGAGGCCAATGTAGAGGGCGTTACAGTAGTCCAGTCTTGAGATGACCGTGGCCTGGATCACCATAGCTAGGTCGTCCCTGGACAGGGAGGGGGCCAGCCGTCTAGCCTGCCGCAGGTGAAAGAAAGCGGTTCTGCTCACGGCGGAGCAGTGGGCCTCCATCCTCAGCAGAAAGAGGGTCCAAAAGGACTCTCAGGCTCTTGACCAAGGATGACGGGCGTAGCGCCTCCTTGCCATCCAGGGTAGACAGCTGGACATCCCCACTGCTCGGTTGACCCAACCATAGGATCTCCATCTTTGCCGGGTTCATCCTCAACCTGCTGGCACGCAGCTATCCAGTCACGGCCTCGAGGCACTGATGGAAATAATTGGGTACAGAGTCTGGTCGGCCTTCCATCTTCAGCACTAGCTGAGTGTCATCGACATACTGATAACACTCAAGCCCAAAACCTCGAACCAGCTGAGCAAGTGGGTGCATATAGATCAGTGGTTCTCAACCTGTGGGTCCCCAGGTGTTTTGGCCTACAACTCCCAGAAATCCCAGCCAGTTTACCAGCAGTTAGGATTTCTGGGAGTTGAAGGCCAAAAACATCTGGGGACCCCAGGTTGAGAACCACTGATATAGATGTTAAACAGAGGGGAGAGAATGGCCCCCTGAGGAGGAACCCCACAAGAGAGAGAGAGGGGACCTCTCAGAGACCAGCCCCCCCCTCTCCACTCGCTGTCCATGGTTGTGAAAAAATGATAACGATAATAATAATACTTGATTTATACCCGACCACCATCTCCTGTAGGGACTCAGGGCGGCTTACAAATGGTATTGTACAACATATAAAATACAATATATCAGCATTAAAACACATTTGAAACCAGAGATATAAAATTAGCAAGAGCAATAGAATCCATAAAATAGGGCAATAGCCATTGATTAAAGGATCCATACCAAAAGCAAACTTGGATCTTGCCATGCATCAGGTACCATCCTGTTGTGTAGCCATGTCATAGATTCCCAGGCTCTCCCTGGCACTCATTTCAGTGGTTTGTCATTTGACACGAGGGACGCTATTTCACTCTGCTGTTGTATAGAATACGTCCCACCCTGTCTCTCTGCCCTATGGCCCCCCTAGGCTGAGGAAGGGGCAGGCACACACTCGCCTGCGACCCCAAAGCACTGGGTTTGCAGTAACTGGGGAGGAGGGCTCCTTGTCATCCACTTTGCCCCCACTGCATTTCTGCATCTGAAGGAGGGTCTCATTGAGTCTTTGAAGGGGAGGGGGCTGCAGAGGGGGAGGGTGCCTCTTCCCTTCCAGCATCAGCAGCAGCTCCTACCTCCCCCCCCCCTTTTCCCCCCACAGGAGATGAGGTCTATATGCCAGACAACATAGACCTCGAGGAGTACGTCCTTTCCGAGTCCGGGGCGGTCTTCATGGGCAGCTACTACAGCATCTCCCGGATGGGATGGAACTTCGGCCAGGTAGGTCCAAGGAGAAGAGGGAAAGCTTGTTTGCTGCTGTTCCGGAGACCAGGACACAAGGGAGATGTGGATTCACCGCTCCCCTGGCAGCCAGAGCAGTTTGCAAACTGTTTTCTCTTGAAGTGACTGGCTTGACTCTGAAGCAGTGTGCCTTCCCAGAATAAGGAAACCCTAAGCAATATGTCCCTAAATGTACCTTCCTAGTGATCTAGGACTGTCTGCTCGCTCCATCCCTCTCCAAATACTTACCCTAGTTATATGTCACCTGGTCATGCCCAGTATTATTTTTAAAATTTTAACTACTACATTTGGCCCTGCCACAGTTTTTTAATGCGTCATGGTGTTATTGTTAATGTTTACTGCTTTGTTTATGGTTTTATTTAGTGTCTGTATTGTTGTTTTTACTGATGTGTTTGGGCTCGGCCTCTTGTAAGCTGCACCGAGTCCTTCGGGAGATGGTAGCGGGGTATAAATAAAGGATTATTATTATTATTATTATTATTATTATTATTATTATTATTATTATGCAAAGATACAGAATGGGGGACGATGAGGCCTGGCTCGAGAGCAGTAGGTGTGAAAAAGATCTTGGAGTCCTCGTGGACAACAAGTTAAACATGAGCCAGGAATGTGATGTGGCGGCAAAAAAAGCCAATGGGATTTTGGCCTGCATCAAGAGGAGCATAGTGTCTAGATCTAGGGAAGTCATGCTACCCATGCTCTATTCCGCTTTGGTTAGACCACACCTGGAATATTGTGTCCAATTCTGGGCACCACAATTCAAGAGAGATATTGACAAGCTGGAATGTGTCCAGAGGAGGGCGACTAAAATGATCAAGGGTCTGGAGAACAAGCACTATGAGAAATGGCTTAAAGAGCCTGAAGAAGAGAAGGCTGAGTGGAGACATGATAGCCATGTATAAATATGTGAGAGGAAGTCATAGGGAGGAAGGAGCAAACTTCTTTTCTGCTGCCCTGGAGACTAGGACGCGGAACAATGGCTTCAAACTACAAGAGAGAGATTCCATCTGAACATGAGGAAGAACTTCCTGACTGTGAGAGCTGTTCAGCAGTGGAACTCTCTGCCCTGGAGTGTCGGGAGGCTCCTTCTTTGGAGCTTTTAAACAGAGGCTGGATGGCCATCTGTCAGGGGTGATTTGAATGCAATATTCCTTCTTCTTGGCAGAATGGGGTTGGACTGGATGATGGCTCAGGAGGTCTCTTCCAACTCTTTGATTCTATGATTATTATTATTATGGAGCTGGGGGTGGTGACGGCCGACATGGAGCTCAGGGGGAAGCAACTGAACGAATAAACAACAACAACCTGACACCTTCCTTTCTTGCAGTTTCAGGACGGCATTCTGGACATCTGCCTGTCCATCCTGGACCATAGCTTAGAATACCGCAATGACCCGGCCACTGACCTGCGTCACCGCAATGACCCCAAGTACGTCGGACGGGTGCTCAGCGCCATGGTAAGCAGGGGCGGCTCAACCCATTACGCAAAGTAAGCATTCGCAGTAGAGTTGATTTTGCCCACGGGCGCTCTTGGGGGAAAATAGACCTTGACATATGCAAGTTGTAGTTACTGGGATATATAGTTCACCTACAAACAAAGAGCATTCTGAACTCCACCAATGATGGAGTTGAACCAAATAGAGCACACAGAACTCCCACGATGAATAGAAAGTATATTTCAGTGATTGGTGGGGGGGGGGGGGGCAAATACTGTTTGTTTACTGTTGAAAATTACCTAGGACTGCCTCTGATGGTAAGGCTCACCTCCATCTCAGCCACCGCTTTCCACTCGCTGGAGCCAAGGCCTTCATGGGCCTGGGGGGCCAATCTCCCTCCACCTGCCCAGGATGGCTTGCGGTCTGGATGTGTGGAGTTGAGAATCCAGCTGCGGAAGGTGATCTTTTGGGGTGGAACTTGGTGCATGGGGAACATTTCAGATGGGCCAGATGCAGGGATTGGCTTCCCACGGCTGAGCGCCTTCCTCTCGGCAGCCCCGTCTCCCTCCTTCCTTCCATCCATCCATCATTTGCTTGATGCATGCCCAGTGTGGAACACATCTCACCACACTAAAACAGTGGATGTGGCTCTGAATGAGACATGCCGCATTATCACGGGGTGCCTGCGCCCTACACCACTGGAGAAATTACACTGCTTAGCCGGTATTGCACCACCTCACATCCGCCGGGAAGTAGCAGCCAATAGTGAAAGGACCAAGGCAGAGACATCTCCAGCTCATTCCCTGTTTGGGTATCAGCCAGCACGTCACTGACTTAAATCTAGAAATAGTTTCCTAAGATCTACAGAGACACTCGCTGGAACACCTCAGCAAGCGAGAGTCCAAAAGTGGCAGGCTCAAACCCAGAACCTCAACCCATACCAAATGAGAGACTCCCCCCTGGGCACACTGAAGATGGGGCGACTTGGAAGGCGCTGAACAGACTGCGCTTGGGCACCACGAGATGCAGAGCCAACCTCAAGAAATGGGGCCACAAAGTGGAATCCTCGACATGCGAGTGTGGAGAGGAGCAAACCACTGACCACCTGCTGCAATGCAACCTGAGCCCTGGCACATGCACCATGGAGGACCTTCTTGCAGCGACACCAGAAGCACTCCAAGTGGCCAGATATTGGTCAAAGGACATTTAATCAGCTACCATACTCACAAATCTTGTAATTTGCTTGTTTGCTTTGTTCTGTTAGAAATGTAATATAATTTGACTGGCTGTTCTGACACGACAAATAAATAAATAAATTTGCTTGATTCCCAGATCAACAGCAATGACGACAAGGGTGTGTTGATGGGAAACTGGAGTGGCAATTACTCTGGTGGACAGAGTCCTAGCAGCTGGACAGGAAGTGCCAAGATCCTGCAAAAATGGAAGTCCTCTGGATTTCAGCCAGTCCGCTATGGGCAGTGCTGGGTCTTCGCAGGAGTGCTGACCACAGGTATGGTTCAAGGGTTGAAGGGGAAGAAGGGTCAGCCAGGGGTCAGTGCTTCCCGTCCTCTCCAACCACTTTGGCCCCTTCCTCCCTTCCTTACAGTGCTCCGGTGCCTCGGTTTCCCCGCCCGCATGATCACCAACTTCAACTCAGCCCACGACACCAACGAGAACTTGAGGGTGGACATGTTCTACAGCTCAGACGGGAAATTTCTGGAAACGACTAATGACAGCGTCTGGTAGGAGGAGACCCCCCTCTTCCCCTTTCCTCCCTAAGAGTCCGTCATAAGTGCTTTTCACACTTTAAACAGCATTTAAAAGGCTATTTTATTTCATTCACAACGAGACAGAGTATTAGGCACATTATAGAGAAAGAAGGTAGACACATATTGGCTCTTTAGCAGTTATTTCTCAACTTTCCTAATGCCGTGACCCCTTAACACAGTTCCTCCTGCTGTGGTGACCCCCAACCATAACATTATTTTCATAACTGTAGTTTTGCTACTCTTCTGAATCATAATGTAAATATTGGGTGTGCAGGATGTATTCTCATTCACTGGACCAAATTTGGCACAAGTACCCAAAATGCCCAAATTTCAATACTGGTGGGGTTTGGTTTTGTCATTTTGGGAGTTGTAGTTGTTGGGATTCATAGTTCACCTACAATCAAAGAGCACTCTGAACTCCACCAATGATGGAATTGAATCAGACTTGGCAGACGGAACTCCCATGACCAACAGAAAATACTAGAAGGCTTTGGTGGACATTGACCTTGATTTTTGGAGTTGTAGTTCACCTACATCCAGAGAGCACTGTGGACTCAAACAATCTAAATACTTAAAACACCCAAATGTAAACACTGGTGGAGTTTGGGGAAAAGGGACCTTGACATTTGGGAGTTATCTTTGCTGGGATTTATAGTTTACTTACAATCAAAGAGCATTCTGAACCTCACCAATGATAGAATTGGGCTGGACTTCCCATCCAGAACCTCCATACCTTGAAGGGACTCGCTGGCACGAGGCTCCCTCCAGCCTTGCATGCTCTCCCTTGCATGCTCTCCCATATATGTTTTCTGATGGTCTTTGGTGACCCCTTTGAAACCCCCTTGTGCCCACCCCAATGTCCTGACCCCTAGGATGAGAAACGCTGCTCTATACATTTGCGTACCCAAACAAAGGGGATACTACTCAACATTCACACACATATAAACATCAATTCCTCTTCTTCCTTCTCCTGGAAAAGAGATCCTGAAGTAGGCCAGATTGCTTTCCCAGAAAATCTGCCATTCTGCGAATACACCACCTCTCTCCTTCTATTGGAGAAGTTGGCAGGTGGACCAGACTCCTCTGGTCTGCCACAATTTTGGATTGTAATAAGGTCTCTTATATAGTAATTTCTAGGCATGGGCAATCCATAGTTCTAAATGGTTCTAAAGTACAAAACTAGGGGGTGCTGGTGCTTTGCTTCCAAAGTGTTTCTAAATCTGGTGCTTTGCTTCTAAAGTGTTGCGAAAGTTCTCGTGGTGAAAATTTGAGAAATCTAAGAAAACTTCCAAAATTTCATCATCACTTCGTTATTGGTGATTTTTATGACAGAACCAATTAGGAACTACTATTTATAACAACATTTTGAAAGTTTTGTTTGAGTTCTGAAATTTTCACCACCAGAACTTTAGAAACACTTTAGAAGCAAAGCACCAGCAACCCCTCGTTTTGTAAGTACTTTAGAACCATTTAGAACCATGGATTGCCCATGCCTAGTAATTTCTTGCTGATGTTGTTCTAGTTGTTGTAAATGAGTGAGAGGTGTTGTCCAGTTAAAACCCGCTGACTCCCATCAGTTCTGGGCAGATGTTGACTTTTCTTCCTAACTGATATAGGTTTTCCTTCTTAACCTAAGGAATCATTGTAAACGCTTCTTAACTTTAAGGAGTCATTTTCTCTGGTAATGTAAACATGTTGTTTTCCACCAAGAGTTCAACAGTTAATCATTTGTCTCCGATCATCAGTGTCGGCAGTTCAGCAACTTTTAATGACAGTCCATCAGTTCACCTCCTTTTTGTAGTTTTCCAGGCCTCGTTTCTTAGGATAGCATCTCTAGCCTCTCTAGGTCTCAACCATACTCCTTCCATACAATTCCATTGAAACCATGCATTGTAATTTAACACAAATGTGTCTGTGTGGCCTCCCACTTCTGGCCAGTCCACTGCCACCTCCACTGCTCCCTGCCTTCCCTCTTGGGCTCACGCCTGGCCTTTCTTGGGGGTGGGGGTGGACCTGCCTGCTCCAGAGAGGCTCCTTCCTGAACTTCCTTTTCCTCGCAGGAACTTCCACGTGTGGAATGAGGCCTGGTTCACTCGGTCTGACCTGGGCGCCAAGTACAACGGCTGGCAGATTTTGGATGCGACTCCACAAGAACTAAGCTATGGTATAAGAGCTCACACAGGGCATTGACTGGGGAGGTGGTGGTGAGGGGTTGGGTTTTACTTCATCATAGAACACTGGAGCTTTGGCCCTGATCTTGTGTACCTCCTCATCTCTTCCTCTCCCCACTTCTCCCCTGCCCCCCCCCCCGCTTTATTGCAGGCATCTACCAGTGCGGCCCGGCTTCCCAGGTGGCCATCAAGGAGGGAGATGTTGACCTGGGCTACGATGGCCCCTTCATCTTTGCCGAGGTCAATGCTGACCAAATTTCCTGGACCTTGGACAAAGCCAACCAGTCGGTGAAGAAGGCTGCCTCGGACACCAGGACCGTGGGCAAGTTCATAAGCACCAAGGCTGTGGGAAGCTTTGCTCGCCATGATGTCACCGATGATTACAAGTACCCAGAAGGTGAGAGGAGCCAATGAGCAGAAAGGTATAAAGGAAGGGCATTGAAGGCTAGCCCTACGCAGCAGGTGGAAACATTGGGTTTGGGCCATGGCCAGAAGGGGCCTTCCACTGGACCAGCTGGGTGCACCCAGATCTCTTTGGAATGGGACCTTCCAGGTCATGGTGTGCATGGGACACCATCTGGAGAGAAGGACAGAAGGTGGGACTGAGGGAGGGGTGGAGATTGAGAGAGAAGGAAGACCTTGAGTAGACGTTACAAGAAATGTCTTGAGAATAAGAGTCATTTGGCAATGGGATCTTTGCCGAGAGAGTAGTGGGAGAAGGGAAGACACTGTTGCTGGAGATGCTCTGGCTGCAGGTCCTGCTTCTTCTTCTTTTCCTTTCTAAGCTATTTTCCCAATGGAGGGATGAGCATCGTGACTGTCATTTCCACAGGGCTTTGTTTTGGGCATACTCAGGTCTCAGATTGGCAGCACGCATGTCCTTGTTAATGGTGTCCATCCATCTTTTCTTTGGCCTTTGTTGTCCACTAGGCATGGGCAATCCATGGTTCTAAATGGTTCTAAAGTACTTACAAAACTAGGGGGCACTGGTGCTTTGTTTCCTGCTTCTTGGCAGGGGGTTGGACTGGATGGCCCATGAGGTCCCTTCCAACTCTTTGATTCTATGATTCTAAAGTGTTTCTAAAGTTCTGGTGATGAAAATTTCAGAACTCAAACAAAATGTTGTTATAAATAGCAGTTCCTAATTGGTTTTGTCATTAAAATCGCCAAAAATGAAGTAATCATGAAATTTTGAAAGTTTTCTTAGATTTCTGAAATTTTCACCACCAGAACTTTCACAACACTGTAGAAGCAAAGCACCAGCTTTAGAAACACTTTAGAAGCAAAGAACCAGCACCCCCTAGTTTTGTAAGTACTTTAGAACCATGGATTGCCCATGTCTATTGTCTACATGGTCGCCATCCTGCAATCTCCAAATGGAGTGCTGTTTGTGCTCCTGGTGTTGCTTCTGTTCTATGACGTAGTTGTACCACCATAGTCTTGCTTTCTGCATTTTCTTGCTGGTCGCTTTTATTCCGAGACAGATGTCATGATTTGGCACATGGTCAAGAAGTCTCAAGCCAAGTGTCCATCTCAGCCTTTTCATTTCCAGTGTGTTAAGGGCTTGTGTATGTTTCCTTGTTGCTGGACAGCCCTCTGCCCCATTGAGGGAGGGCTACTGGGTGAACAACTGCAATGCAAATCATAGCCTTGAGTTGTCCAGGCATTTTTTGGGTCACACACAATGCCAGTGCTTTGCCGCCATTTTAACCAGGCTGCATTTATTCATGAGTGTACATCTGGCATTGTGTTGCTATCTATGGGGACCAGTGACCCTAGGTTTTTAAACTGGGTGACCTTCTTTAGTGCCTGTCCATTGACTTGAATAGTTCTTCCAGTTTGAAGGACACATTCCAAATACTCTGTTTGGGGTCTGTTCAAGGTGAAGTCCATTTCCACTGAGTCTCTCACTCCATGTCTACAGCTGTGGCCAAGTGCTATGTCATCTGCATATAGGAATGTCCAGGGATGCAGTCTGCAAGACTTGAATAGTTCTTCCAGTTTGAAGGATACATTCCAAATACTCTGTTTTAGGTCTGTTCAAGCTGAAGCCCATTTTCACTGAGTCTCTCACTCCGTGTCTGCAGCTGTGGCCAAGTGCTATGTCATCTGCATATAGGAATGTCCAGGGATGCATAGTCTGCAAGTCTGCTGTAGTAGCGTCCATGAGAGTGCTGATCCCTGATGCACACCAACAGTGATGTTGAAGCGGAGTGAAATCCCTGCAGGGCAGCTGACCCTACCCACTGTATTATTGTTGCTTTATCCATGTTGCAAAGTCTTCTGGTGTTCCTTGTGACCGCAGCACTCGCCAGATCAGGTCATGGGGAACATGAACAAGTGCTTTTCCGAATGCAAGGTGCAGTGTTTTCCTATTTTCTGGATGTTTTTCCATGAGTAACCGGACAGCATAGATAGCATCTATTGCGCCAAACCACACTGACTTGACTGGAGGTCCTGCATTGAGCAGAATGGGGCTGGGGGCTCCTTCCAATTTCTCTTTGAGGCTTCGCTGTGCCCTGCTCACTCCCCTGACTCAAGTATAGAAACAGATGGCCCATGGCCCTCCTCTGCGCCATTTGGGTGGTGGTCCTGATGTGCATTGACCCCTGGCTCTCCCCCTTTCAGGCACCAACGAGGAACGGGAGACCTTCCACAAGGCCCGGGCCAAGCTGAACCTTGAACCAACGGCCAGTCCCGCCATGGCCAGACCCACATTGATTAGTTTGGCCATGATCCATCCTGCAATGGACAGTCCTGCCATAGCCAGGCCCACCACAGCCAGGCCTGCCATGGCCAGGCCTGCCCTGACCATGCCCGCCCTGTTTCCGGATGCTCCCCAGCCAAGAGTGACCGGGAACTTTGAGGTCAAGAGCCACCTCGAGGTTGGCCAGGATGTGGAGCTGCTCCTGCAACTGACCAACCTCGCCCCTGAGGCCACTACCCTGACGGTCAACATGAATGCCTGGACCATCATCTACACCGGGAAGGCCATCCACGAGGTCTGGAAGGACTCCCTCGCCCTGACGCTCGGCCCCAAGGAAGGTAAACACTGTTACGGAGAGCTATTCCAATTTTCCATCGTCCATTTCTTTTCGTCTTTGCACCCCAGACATTGATCGCTTGTCCTGACCAAACCAAGACCCAGTGCCAAAACCCGGTCTGGGAACTGAGGTCCTCAGCCTTCCTAATGCCGCGACCCCTCGATACAGTTCCTCCTGTGGCGGTGACCCCCAACCAGAACATTATTTTCGTTGCCAAGAAAGAAGAGAGGGCAGGATAGATATAAAGTTTTATAGTTATGATATATAGAGAGAATGGGTTTTAAAAGGGTCTTACAGAAATTAAGAAAACTGTGCATATGGCAAAAGATAACAGTATAGAGTAATTATATGGTCAGAGGGAGGGATGAGGGGTGGGCAACATAAGCAGATTTAATATTCTAAAAAATTAGTTAAATGGTTTTTTTTTAAGGATGTATATATGAAGACTTATGTCAACAGCCTGCTGAATGGAAGAGGAACATGTTTGCAACTGTTAAGGCTGTTGTATATAATACATTGATGTTTTGTAGAAATGTGTGAATGAATAAATATATGTATGTATGTATTTTCTATTGGTCATAAGGGTTCTGTGTGGGAAGTTTGCCCCAATTCTATTATTCGTGGGGTTCAGAATGCTCTTTGATTGCAGGTGAACTCCCAAATGTCAAGGTCTATTTCCCCCAAACTCCATCTGTGTTCATATTTGGGCATATGGAATATTCATGCTAAATTTGGTCCAGATCCATCATTGTTTGAGTCCAAAGTGCTCTCTGGATGTAGGTGAACTACAACTCCCAAACTCAAGGTCAATGCCCACCAAACCCTTCTAGTGTTTTGAACTGTGTGCCAAGTTTGGTTCAATTCCATCATTAGTGGGGTTCAGAATGTTCTTTGATTGTAGGTGAACTATAAATCCCAGTAACTACAACTCCCAAACGACAAAATTATTATTTTTTTTGAGGGAAGGACATACATTGGGTGGTTAGGTGTCTTGTGTCCAAATTTGGTGTCAATTCGTCCAGTGGTTTTTGAGTTCTGTTAATCCCACAAACGAACATTACATTTTTATTTATATACTAGCTTGGGGACCCGGCGCTGCCCGGGTATTTGAGAAAGGAATTGTGTATCAAGGTTGGTCTTTATCAGTTATTTATATGACTCGCAGTTGTCTCAGGAAGTTAGTGAAGTTACTGTGAGTCCCATTATCTGTGGTCCATCCCCCTCCAAACTGCTCCAGGATGGAGAGTGGGTCATGGGGGTTTTGTGTGCCAAGTTTGGACTTGATCAGTCATTAGATGAGTGTTGCAGAGGTCTTGGGAAGTGAGTGGAGGTACTTGAAGTCCCATCATCCATAGTCTGTACTCCCCCAAACCTCACCAGAATGTTGAGTTGGCCATGGGGGCTCTATGTTCCAAGTTTGGTCTTTATTGGTTTTTGAATGAGTGTCGCTATGGTTTCAGGAAGTGAGTGAACGTACTGCAAGTCCCATCACCCATCGTCCATCCTTCAAACAGCACCGGGATGTAGGGTGGGTCATGGGGGCTGTGTGTGCCAAGTTTGGTCTTGATCGCTCATTAGATGAGGGTTGCAGCAATCTTGGGAAGGGAGTGGAGGTACTTGAAGTCCCATCATCCATGGTCTGTCGTCCTCCAAACTGCTCCAGGATGTAGAGTGGGTCATTGAAGCTCCATGTGCCTAGTTTAGTCTTGATGAGTCATTGGCGTGGGTCTCAGTGGTCTCAGGAAGTGAGTGAAGTGACTGCAAGTCCCATCATCCATTGTCAAATTCTTCCAAACCGCACCAGGATATAAAGTGAGTTATGCGGACTCTCTGTGTAAATTGTGGTCCTGATCCATCATTGTTGGCAGTTATAATGGTCTTAGGAAGGGAGTGCAGGTATTGCAAGTCCCATTGTCCATGGTGCATCCTCCTTCAAACTGCACCTGGATGTAGAGTGCGTCATGGAGACTCAGTGTGCCAAGTTTGGTATTTTTTGGTAATTGGATGAGGGTTGCAGTGGTCTGAAGAATGAGCATTGGTACTGCAAGTCCCATAATCCACGGTCCATCCCCAGCCAAACCACACCAGGACGTAAAGTGGGTCATGAGAGGTCTCTGTGCGAAGTTTGGTCCTGATCAGTCATTGGATAAGGTTAACAGCGGTCTCAGAATGTGAGTGGTGGTACTGCAAGTCCCATCATCCATGGTTCATAGTCCTCCAAACTGCAGTAGGATGTCGAGTGGGTGATGGGGGCTCTGTGTGCCTATTTCGATCTGTATTGGGAGTGTTCTGACCCAGCCCCGGCCTTTCCTTTCCTCTCTTTCTCATCTCGGAATGTTGGATTTGAGGCTGGCCAATCAGAGACCATATGCAAATTTCCTTCTGTCATGCCCCGTTTCTGCCATGAGCCCTCTTCTCCACCAGGGGCTCCTATTGAAGGTGGCCAATCAGAGACCATATGCAAATAGCACCGCAGCGGCAGCCAATCAGAACGCTGCCACATACTCCTTCCTCTGTCCGATACAAACATTCTCTTTTATTATATATATAGATATATATTTATATGGAACCCCTGGTGGCACAGTGAGTTAAACCGCTGAGCTGATGAACTTGTGAACCAAAAGGTCGCCAGTTCAAATCCAGGGATGGGGTGAGCTCCTGCTGTTAGCCTCAGCTTCTGCCAATCTAGCAGTTCAAAAACATGCACATGTGGGTAGATGAATAGGTATCGCTCCAGCCAGAAGGTAACGGTGCTCCATGCAGTCATGCCAGCCACATGACCTTGGTCAGAGAGTGTGATTGGACCTGACCACCTGCTCTGTCCTTCCCCCTGTTCCTTGCAGAGAAAGCCTTTCCTATCAAGATCTCCTACGCGGCGTACCAACAGCACCTGACAACGGACAATATTATCCGGGTGACAGCCTTGTGCCAGGTTAAGGAGGGAACCGACACCGTGGTGCTGCGCAACGTCTCCCTGGAGAACCCCACCATCACCTTGAAGGCAAGCTGAGAAATCCCCTGGAGACCACTCATCCTGAACCTGGGGGTTGTATGGTCACTTGTCCCACCCAGGGAGGTCCACAACGGCCCCTGCCCCACTGTGCTTCCTTGGGGACCATGGCTTGGGGGTGGCTGTGGGGTGGGACGGATGAACGGTGGTGGTCCTGCTTAACCTAAGGCTTTTTCCCTGCTGCTGTTGCTTCGCACTCAGGTGCCGAGCCACGCAAAGGTGGGCGAAGCGCTGAAGGTCGAGATGGTCTTCACCAACCCACTGGAAAAAGAGATCTCCTCTTGTGTGCTCGTGGCCGAGGGGAATGACCTGCTGGAGGATGAGATCAGGAAGGAGTGAGTGGCCAGGGCCCGAGGGGGGCATGACGTGGTGGGGGGAGCACAGCCCCTTTGCCCAAATGACATGCGCTTGGAAAGAGACAGACTGACACGCAGGCTCTGATCAAGACCTCTCGAGAAGAAGACTCTACTCATCTGCTGAACCATCCTTACTAGGCATGGCCAATCCATGGTTCTAAAGTACTTACAAAACTAGGGGGTGCTGGTGCTTCGCTTCTAAAGTGTTTCTAAAGCTGGTGCTTTGCTTCTAAAGTGTTGCAAAAGTTCTGGTGGTGAAAATTTCAGAAATCCAAGAAAACTTTCAAAATTTCATTATTTCTTCGTTATTGGTGGTTTTTAAGACAGAACCAATTAGGAACTGCTATTTATAACAACATTTTGAATGTTTTGTTTGAGTTCTGAAATTTTCACCACCAGAATCATAGAATCCAAGAGTTGGAAGAGACCTCATGGGCCATCCAGTCCAACCCCCCGCCAAGAAGCAGGAACATTGCATTCAAATCACCCCTGACAGATGGCCATCCAGCCTCTGTTTAAAAGCTTCCAAAGAAGGAGCCTCCACCACACTCCGGGGCAGAGAGTTCCACTGCTGAACAGCTCTCACAGTCAGGAAGTTCTTCCTCATGTTCAAATGGAATCTCCTCTCTTGTAGTTTGAAGCCATTGCTCCTTTGCGTCCTAGTCTCCAGGGAAGCAGAAAACAAGCCTGCTCCCTCCTCCCTAGGACTTCCCCTTACATATTTATACATGGCTCTCATCATATCTCCTCTCAGCCTTCTCTTCTTCAGGCTAAACATGCCCAGCTCCTTAAGCCACTCCTCATAGGGCTTGTTCTCCAGACTCTTGGTCATTTTAGTCGCCCTCCTCTGGAGACATTCCAGCTTGTCAATCTCTCTTGAATTGTGATGCCCAGAATTGGACACAATATTCCAGGTGTGGAACTTTAGAAACACTTTAGAAGCAAAGCACCAGCGCCCCCAGTTTTGTAAGTACTTCAGAACCATTTAGAACCATGGATTGCCCATGCCTAATCCTCACCATCAGGAAGGTTTTCCTAATGTTTAGGTGAAATCTTCCATTTCTGCAACGTGACTCCGTGGCCCCATTAGAGCCTAGTCTCTGGGGCAGGAGGAAGGAGGCTTCCCCCTTCCCCAATGAAAGGGCTGAGCCCACTGCCTTGGTTGCTGCGCTAAGGAGCGCTTTCTATGGCGGAATGAAAATCATGCGCAGTTCACGTTTTGCCAGACCACACACTGTCTTGCCAGAGAAAAGATCAGCCACGCAGATGATCAGAAAAGAATAGAAAACTTACATATATATAGTCGTACGAACAGTTGCATTGACTCACACAATGTCCTTTCGAGAGAGATTCAAATGGTCTTTAGGTGTCCATGTGGAAGACCTTCTTCCAGGAGCTCATGAAGCAAGAACTGTCTTTCCCTCTCTGAACTCCTGCACTGCTAAAGCCTAAACATGTAACTGTTGCCCAAACTCCCAGGCTCAGCTAGCCTCTTGGGCATGGCTCAACCAATCAGGTTTATTAATTTATTTACTGTATTTGTATACCGCCTTTCTCAGCCAATTGGCGACTCAAGGACGTTTTCCAACAAATCAGTATACATAAAACATAATAGATAAAAAACATTAAACAGTATAAGACATCCAAAAGCAATAAAAGCAACCTCATCAGCGTCTCATTATTCTCAAGCACTGTCCAGTTCCACTGTCAGGTCGTTCGATTTCCTATATTAGCTACTCTGTATTTGTAAATTCTTACTCGAATAGCCACGTTTAACTTGCCTCCGAAACGTCAAGAGGGAGGGAGCAGATCTGACCTGCCTAGGGAAGGGCGTTCCATAGCTGAGGGGCCACCACTGAGAAGGCCCTGTCTCTCGTCCCTGCCAAACGTGCTTGTGACGAAGGCAGGACCGAGAGCAGGGCCTCCCCAGATGATCTTAAAGTCCTCCGTGGTTCGTAAGGGGAGATACGTTCGGACAGGTAAGTTGGGCCAGAACCGTTTATGCTTTGCCTTTTCAGTTAATACACTCCCCAACTCTTTTTGACCTGCCCGAACACTTTCCCCAGGCATTTGCCATGAAGGGCTCAGCAGTGGCTCTCCCCCAGCGGCCTTCCTCCGCTAACCCCGCTCCTTTCCCCCCGCCCAGGGTCCCACCAGTGAAGGCCAAAGAGACTGTCCGTGTCTCCTTCGAGGTCACCCCCAAGAAGAAGGGCACCAAGCAGCTGTTGACCGTCTTCTCCTGTGACAAATTCACGGATGTCAAGGCCTTCGAGCTCATCAAGGTGGTCAACTGATCCTGGATGCCGGAGAGACCCCTCCCCAAAGAGAGGCTCCCCCAAAAGGGGTGGAGTAGATCCCAACACAAGAGATTGGGTGGTTTTGGGGGGGGGGGTATGCTTCCTAGGCATCCCCAATGTCTGTATGGCCTTGCTTTAATAAAGGTTTTCTTGCTGCAAGTTGTGTGGACTCTTGTTTTCTTGTCTCTCTTGAACAAAATGCCCCCCCCTCCCATTTTGTGGGAGTCCTAGTCTTCGTAAAGCCCTTCCTTGGTTGCCAGCCTGGGTATCCCTGTGTGGACCTCTCCTGCAATGGGTGCTGCAGAGCTGGGGTGGGTAGAAGGGAGCAGCCCAAATGGGTTCAAGGGACCCAAGTGTAGTCATTTCAGCTAGGACTGCGGTTAGAGGGTATGTGCCCGGTGAGCTTCCGCTAAACCCGATCAGCCAGAACATAGAGCAAAGCATTCTAGGTTTGAAGGCAAACTACAGAGGGTTATTACAATTTGACCAAAAGGGACACAAAGCACGCCTTTACAATAAAATACAAGGCATTTTATACATTTTGGCAGCTAGTCGGATATCCTGTGCCTTCCCTTGATTGGCTGGGAACCAAGCCAACTGGGATCACTGCAGGGATGTGATGTCTGCATCATAGACAAGGGGGGGGGGGTGTCCCTAGGGGGAGGTGAGGGCGGTGTGGCGGCATATATACTGGGGGGGGGCGGGGGATGGGCGGGAGTTGGTGTGCGGGGGGGGGGGGGGAGGGGGGGGGGGGGGGTGTAGGGGTGGTCGCTCATTGGTTTGTTAGGGGTGTAGTGTCCAAATTTGGTGTCAATTCACCCAGTGGTTATTGAGTTATGTCAATCCCACAAACGAACATTACATTTTTATTTATAGAGATGATATATGCTTCATAATGTTGCTTGGAATCAAGACTTAAATGAATCAACCTTGCAATATACCGTGACTAAGACTTGGCTCTTTTGAACCAAAATTCTCTTGAAGCTTTTTCAGTATTTTTTTAGCTGTAGTTCAACCTTTGATAAATACTAGCTGTTCACCTTGCAATGGATTGGTTTTAATGTCTCAAGCAATTTGCACCACTTTTCATCCAAGAATTTCCACCACCGCCTTCTGGTCTGTCACATGCAATACATCCCCAAACATTTAGTGCATCAAAATACGTTAAAAAATCCTCTGGTGCCAATGATGAAAATGATCAGTTGTTAGCGTCATCTGTCCAAAGTTCCCACTTCTCTCTAATGAGGACATCTGACTAAGTTTGCAATTGTCCAAAGTAAGAGGGAGCCAAAAGGAGGGAAATTCTCTTGACTGCTGTGGGTTCAAAAGCAAACGTGGTGGAGGTAAAGGGAAAGAACGCTCTTAAAAAGGAAACAAAGCCACAAAAAACATGATCTGCTGCTCTCGAACTCAGGAGTTCATTAAAACAACAGCAACAATCACTAGCAATGGAAATAATAACAATCAAAAAACCACAGTAATATTGGCAAAATACAGTAATATTGGCAAAACAAATCTGAGAAAGTTAAATTCCTAACAAAAACATGAAGATATTAAACCTGTTGGTAAAAGGATTGCACAGAGCAAGCAGAAAAAGGAGGAGGTGTTCTTTGCTGTCAGAAAAAGGGAAATGCAGATTTAGGTCCCTTTGTTATTCTTTCTCTTCCTTCAATCATATTAGTTTAAAAAGAAGTCCAGCAAACTCCAAGGGGTGAAAAATATATCAAAACATGTACATCAAGTCACAGGCAGGTATCGTGAGGTGACGGTACACAGTAAACAAGATCACTCTGCTGGCTTTTGTATTTGATCACACGTCGGACACTTCCCAAGTGTCTAGGACTGTGTGATGTATCAGTGAACAATGCGCGCAGATCCCAGTAAGGTGGCCTTCTGCAGCTGGCAGGTGGTAATTTTGTCAGCGCTGATTGTTTTTAAGTGCAGGCCAAAATCTTGAGGCAGTGCATCCAGTCTGCCAATCACCACTGGGACCCCCTTGACTGGCTTGTGTCGCAGTCTTTGCAGTTGGAGCAATTAATTTGACGTGTTTTTCCCACCAGTTCTTTGTTGCAGGCAGATGGTGTTTGTGGCACAAGTTCCAATGGATCATCTGAGCAACGATGTTATGCCTCTGCTTATAGTCTGTCTGCGCGATCTTCTTTCAGCAGCTGAGGATGAGATCCATCGTTTTGCCTGCTTCCTTACAGAGTCTACACTTGGAATTTGTCATTGACTATTCAATTCTGGCTTTGATAGCCTTGGTTCTAATGGCTTGTGCTTGGGCTGCAAGAATCAGGCCCTCCATTTCTTTTTCCAAAGTCCCATTGGTGAGCCACAGCCATGTTTATTCCTTGTCAATTTGGCTCTTCTTTGGCCAGTTTTCTCTTCTGCCCTGCATTGTACTTTTACAGCATTCCCTCTTTGTCTTTTGCACTTGAAGGAGTTTTCTGCTATTAGGTAAAGGTAAAGGTAGTCCCCTGACATTAAGTCCAGTGATGTCTGACTCTGGGGTGTGGTCCTTATAAAGGACTTCCTTCTTTAATTTGGCCGTCTGGGCAGGGCCAAACAATCCCACCGCTGCCCCACCAATTATAAAGGATCTTTCTTTAATTGGCCGTCTGGGCAGGGGGCAAACAAATCCCACCGCTGCCCCACCAATTATCAAGGATCTTTAGAGGTATGGGTGATAAATCAATATCCCACCTCTGACACTACCAATTATAATAACTCAAAAAGAGGCTTTTGTAGGATTTGAGGGGATGTCACGTTGTGTAAAACTTTCGCTGCCACCAAACTAAAGAAATCACGAACCCTCTAGTTATTTAAAATATTATCAGGCTGTTTTTAAATTAATAAAAAGCTTGTTACTCCACCAATGGCTGTATATAATCAAGGGCTTTCTCTGAGGGGAAAACAGGAGAGGTTGATTTCAAAAGAAAGGGACTCAAAAGCAAAAATAGCACTTGATTCAGGCTTTAAGTTTAAAAATAATAAGAAAGAGTTTATTGATTACAATTACTGAATAACACGAGAATGCAGGCACTGAGACTTGATGGTTACAGAATAAAAGTGTTCTTGTTTCTTATAAGCGTATTGGTTTCTAGAGAGAATGTTCTTTCTTAGTTACAGTTTCAATAAACACAGAACCCAGCTATTTCTGCTCAAAAGTAGCTGTAATCTCAGTCTGTCACAGCCTACTGTGCTATACAGACTAAAGGCAAACTGCCTATTTTAAACAGAGACTCCTAAACAATCCAACTTCTACACTAATCTCTCTCTCAGAACTCAAACTGCTCTCTACTCTTCTCAGAACTCAGCTGAACTAACTCTAAAACTGTCAAATCTCACTATTCTCTTTCCCTCCTTCTGCCTAACTCCGCCCCTATTCTCTAAACCAATCCTAGCTGTTGCTGGGCTGGCACAGGCCTCAGCCACTCCCCCTTCTGTCCTGGAGCTTTTCCCTACTCTAAAATGGCTCCAGCAGCACTCTGCCAGGCCTTCCATGCTAAACTACCTAGCCTGACTTTCTCCTGGGGCCCTGCCACCCTGGATGGCAAGGTAAGGGATCTTTACAGTCCTCATCTCTATTTCTAAGCCGAAGAGCCGGCGTTGTCCATAGACACCTCCAAGGTCATGTGTTGGTTTTCCTGGTTATTTTGGAAGTTGGGTCTTGCTTGAGTTTTTTGTATATAGTAGAGTCCAGGAGTTTTCTGATCTTATTTATTTATTATTTATTTATTTACTTCATTTGTATACCGCTATTGTCAGCCCTAAGGCGACTCATAGCGGTTTACAACAATCAAGCAAGAGCAAGGCAAACAATCAAGGCAAAAATTCAATGCGGCATCAACAAGATACTTAAAAACAATTAACACAGAAACAAATTAAACAATTTAACAGTAATAAACATCTTCTCCTTGTATTGTTCTGTATGCATGATTACTGTGGCATTCCCCTTGTCTGCTGGCATAATGAGGCAAAAAGATCCACCCAGAGGGAAAGTGTTCCTGTCAGACATCAAGGGAACCACTGACCGCAGAGGGAAGCTGATGAGGAAACACAACATACAAACTATCTCCAGACCCACCAAGAAAATCCAACAAATGCTCCGTTCAGCAAAGGACAAGAGGGACCCTCTCACCTCTGCAGGAGTCTTCCGTGGACCATCCATTCTGTTTGTAGTTTGATGTTTCCTTCTGAGCAGGATTGACAAATGGAAAACTGGAGAGGGTTCCTTTAATGGTTGTATAGAAGACAACAAATACATTGTAATACTTTGGGTTGTTGTAGGTTTTTTCGGGCTATATGACCATGTTCTAGAGGCATTCTCTCCTGACGTTTCGCCTGCATCTATGGCAAGCATTCTCACAGGTAGTGAGGTCTGTTGGAACTAGGAAAAAAGGGTTTATATATCTGTGGAATGACCAGGGTGGGACAAAGGACTCTTGTCTCCTGGAGCTAGGTGTGAATGTTTCAACTGACCACCTTAATTAGCATTTGATAGCCTGACAGTGCCTAGAGCAAACTTTTGTTGAGAGGTGATTAGATGTGCCTGATTGTTTCTCCTCTGTATTGTTGAAGGCTTTCATGATGTGTTGAGATGTGATTAGATGTCCTTGTTTGTTTCCTCATCAGCCTTCCGCAGAGGGAAGCTGATGAGGAAACACAACATACAAACTATCTCCAAACCCACCAAGAAAATCCAACAAATGCTCCGTTCAGCAAAGGACAAGAGGGATCCTCTCACCTCTGCAGGAGTCTACCGTATACCATGCAGCTGTGGACAAGAACTCTACATAGGGACCACCAAACGCAGCAGCTTTGCCCAGACACGAATCAAGTAACATGAAAGGCACTGCAAACTACGCCAACCAGAGAAATCAGCCATAGCAGAGCACCTGGTGAACCAGCCTGGACACAGCATTTTATTTGAGAACTCAGAAATGCTGTACCACTCTCACAACCACCATGTCCATGAAGATTGGGTACGGTTGTTTTTTGTAATAATTGTGCATTGTAATTGCTTATTGGTAATTTATGGATAATGTGTTAAGTCAATTGTTATATGTTGTATGGAACCACTGCTGTTTCTACTGTTTTTACTGTTTGTGAACCGCCGTGAGTCGCCTTCGGGCTTGAGATACAGCGGTATATAAGCAAAGAAATAAATAAAGTTTATATGTCAGACTACACAGAGAAGCCATTGAAATCCACAAGCATGTGGACAATTTCAACAGAAAGGAGGAAACCATGAAAATGAACAAAATCTGGCTACCAGTATTGAAAAAACTCAAAAATTACAACAGCACAACAACAGAGAGGAAACAACCAGGCACATCTTAACACCTCTCAACAAAAGATTCCCCCAGGCTCAGCCAGGCCTTCTAATGCTAATGAAGGTGGTCAGTTGAAACATTCACACCTAGCTCCAGCAGACAAGAGTCCTTTGTCCCACCCCAGCCATTCCACAGATAAATAAACCCATTGTTCTAGTTCCAACAGACCTCACTCCCTCTGAGGACGCTTGCCATAGATGCAGGCGAAACGTCAGGAGAGAATGCCTCTAGACCATGGCCCTATAGCCCGAAAAAACCCACAAGAACCTAGTGATTCCAGCCATGAAAGCCTTCGACAATACATTGAACAATATTAGTATTAATAGTAACAAGAATAACCTCTGAGGATGCTTGCCATAGGTGCAGGCGAAACGTCAGGAGAGAATGCTTCTGGAACATGGCCACCCAGCCCGGAAAACACACAACAACCCCAGAATAACAATGTTCAATATATTGGGGAGGAGGCCCCATTGAGGGCGAGAGAAGGCCTGTTTTCCCGCCTGAAAGGAGCTGCTTCCTGAAGCAGGCGATGCTCCAACACGCCCTCCGCTCCCGTTGCTGGGAATTGTAGTCCTCCTGGACTAGTAGCAGGGGCACTTGGAAGGCAGAGAGCACGGCGTGGAACTCGCCTTCCCAGCGTGCCTTGCGGGGAGGAAGAAAAAAAAATCGGTGAGGACTCGTGTGCGCATGCGTCCATGCTAGCCTCGTTTCCCGCCTAGGAGAAGCAGGCGGAACGAAGCGAGGAGCGAAAATTGCTGGAGCTCATGTGCGCATGCGTCCAGGCTGGGCTCCTTTCCCGCCTAGAAGCAGGCGCTGAAGGAATGCGAAACGAACAGAGCCGCTATTGTTCCTGGGAGTTGTAGTCCTATTAGCGGGAGGAGGCGATGCGCTTGGATGAGAGAGACCGCAACGAAGAACTCATCCCCCTGCGTGCTTCGCGGGGGGAAAAAAAATTGCTGAGGGAGTCTGAGTACGCATGCGCGCTCATTTCCCGCCTAGGAGAAGCAAGTGCTGAGGGGAGACTGAAGGCAGCGAAGGCGCTACTGTTGCTGGGAGTTGTAGTCCTATTAGCGAGCGGAGGCGATGCGCTTGGATGAGAGAGAGCGCAGAGAACTCATCCCCCAGCGTGCTTCGCGGGGAGGAACATTGCTAAAGGAGTCCGAGTGCGCATGCGTACTCGCATTTTGGCCTAGTTTCCCGCCTAGAAGCAGGCGGGCGTGCTGAGGGGAAGAAGGGAGGCCTCTTTCTCTCTGTCTCCAGCTGGCCATGGCGCCCCCCTCGTCGCCCTCCTCGTCCTCCTCTCCATCCTCCACGTCGCCCTTCTCTTCTCCGTCCGCGCCCCCGAGGAGCCGCAGCCTCCGCCAGGCTTTGCGGCCTACTCCATCCCCGGCCTCCCTTGGGCCTCCAGGCGGCCTGGCTTCCTCCTCCGACGGAGAGGACGACTCCGGGAGCGACTTCGAAGCCACGCTGCGCCTCAGGCCCAAGAAGAGGGCGCCCCACTCCACCGCCAACGCCGCCCCGGTAAAAAGCAAGGCCCGAAGGATATGTATTTGTATTGCTGAAGGCTTAAATGTGCCTGTTTGACACCTCTCAACAAAAGATTCCCCCAGGCTCAGCCAGGCCTTCTATTGCTAATGAAGGTGGTCAGTTGAAACATTCACCCCTAGCTCCAGCAGAAAAGAGTCCTTTGTCCCACCCTGGTCATTCCACAGATATATAAACCCTTTTCCTACTTCCAACAGACCTCACTACCTCTGAGGATGCTTGCCATAGATGCAGGCGAAACGTCAGGAGAAAATGCCTCTAGAACATGGCCATATAGCAGGGGTAGGGAACCTTTGGCCCTCCAGCTGTGGTGGACTTCAACTCCCACAATTCCTTGAGGCTCGGCATTCGCCCCAAAGGCTTACCTTGGCCCAATGCCGAGCCTCAAGGAATTGTGGGGGTTGAAGTCCACCACAGCTGGAGGGCCAAAGGTTCCCTACCCCCTGCCCTTCAGTTGAAACATTCACACCTAGCTCAGCAGACAAGAGTCCTTTGTCCCACCCTGGTCATTCCACAGATATATAAACCCATTTTCTCCAGTTCCAACAGACCTCACTACCTCTGAGGATGCTTGCCATAGATGCAGGCGAAACGTCAGGAGAAAATGCCTCTAGAACATGGCCATATAGCCCCAAAAAAACCCCACAAGAACTTAGGATATTTATTTATTTATCGTGTTTATCTCAACAAAAATTTTATTTATCTCTCAACAAAAAATTCCCCCAGGCTCAGCCAGGCCTTCTATTGCTAATGAAGGTGGTCAGTTGAAACATTCACACCTAGCTCCAGCAGACAAGAGTCCTTTGTCCCACCCTGGTCATCATTCCACAGATATATAAACCCATTTTCCTGGTTCCAACAGACCTCACTACCTTTGAGGATGCTTGCCATAGATGCAGGCGAAACGTCAGGAGAAATGCCTCTAGAACATGGCCCTATAGCCCCCAAAAAACCTACAAAAACCTAGTGATTCCAGCCATGAAAGCCTTTGACAATACATTCATACCTTGCTCCAGTAGACAAGAGTCCTTTGTCCCACCCTGGTCATTATTCCACAGATATATAAACCCCCTTTCCAAGTTCCAACAGACCTCACTACCTCTGAGGATGCTTGCCATAGATGCAGGCGAAACGTCAGGAGAAAATGCCTCTAGAACATGGCCATATAGTCCAAAAAAAACCCCACAAGAACTTAGGATATTTATTTATTTATCGTGTTTATCTCTCAATAAAAAAATTATTTATCTCTCAACAAAAAATTCCCCCAGGCTCAGCCAGGCCTTCTATGCTAATCAAGGTGGTCAGTTGAAACATTCACACCTCGCTCCAGCAGACAAGAGTCCTTTGTCCCACCCTGGTCATTCCACAGATATATAAACCCATTTTCCTAGTTCCAACAGACCTCACTACCTCTGAGGATGCTTGCCATAGATGCAGGCGAAATGTCAGGAGAGAATGCCTTAGACCATGGCCATATAGCCCGCATAGATGCAGGCGAAACGTCAGGAGAAATGCCTCTAGAACATGGCCATAGAGCCTGAAAAAACCCACAAGAACCTAGTGATTCCAGCCATGAAAGCCTTTGACAATATTCATACCTTGCTCCAATAGACAAGAGTCCTTCGTCCCACCCTGGTCGTTCCACAGATATATAAACCCTTTTTCCTAATTCCAACAAACCTCACTACCTCTGAGGATGCTTGCCATAGATGCAGGCGAAACGTCAGGAGAAAATGCCTCCAGAACATGGCCAATAGAGCCTGAAAAAACCCACAAGAACCTAGTGATTCCAGCCATGAAAGCCTTTGACAATACATTCATACCTTGCTCCAGCAGACAAGAGTCCTTCGTCCCACCCTGGTCGTTCCACAGATATATAAACCCATTTTTCTAGTTCCAACAGACCTCACTACCTCTGAAGATGCTTGCCATAGATGCAGGCGAAACGTCAGGAGAAAAATTGCCTCCAGAACATGGCCATAGAGCCTGAAAAAACCCACAAGAACCTAGGATATTTATTTATCGTGTCAGGGGCAACCAGACAATTAGAATCCTAGAATCCAAGTGTTGGAAGAGACCTCCTGGGCCATCATCCAGTCCAACCCCATTCTGCGAAGAAGCAGGAATATTGCATTCAAATCACCCCTGACAGATGGCCATCCAGCCTCTGTTTAAAAGCTTCCAAAGAAGGAGCCTCCACCACACTCCGGGGCAGAGAGTTTCACTGCTGAATGGCTCTCACAGTCAGGAAGTTCTTCCTCATGTTCAGATGGAATCTCCTCTCTTGTAGTTTGAAGCCATTGTTCCGCGTCCTAGTCTCCAGGGAAGCAGAAAACAAGCTTGCTCCTTCCTCCCTGTGGCTTCCTCTCACATATTTATACATGGCTATCATATCTCCTCTCAGCCTTCTCTTCTTCAGGCTAAACATGCCCAGTTCCCTAAGCCGCTCCTCATAGGGCTTGTTCTCCAGACCCTTGATCATTTTAGTCGCCCTCCTCTGGACACATTCCAGCTTGTCAATATCTCTCTTGAATTGTGGTGCCCAGAATTGGACACAATATTCCAGGTGTGGTCTAACCAAAGCGGAATAGAGCATGGGGAGCATGACTTCTCTGGACCTAGACACTATGCCCCTATTGAGGCAGGCCAAAATCCCACTGGCTTTTTTTGCCGCCACATCACATTGTTGGCTCATGTTTAACTTGTTGTCCACGAGGACTCCAAGATATCTATAAATGAATTATAAACATGTAATTGTCCTATTATAATGTGCCTCAGTATAGATAACAGTTTAAGTAACTCTCATAGTACATACAGAACACACTTTAATAGTGCAACAAACACAATATATAAGATTTACAAAATAATTACATAGGTCAAATAGACCAATTTCAGTATGCCCATAAAGTTTTCAACAAATATTCACATGGTGTTCCACAAACTTGGGAATGCAGTTCACTTTGAATACAGTTTGTGTTGTGTTCAGCAAACTTGGGAATACACCGTAGTGTTCCAAGCTTAGGAATACACACACACTTGGGAATAAAGTTCACGTTGAATACATCAAACTTGGAAACAATTCGCATTGTGTTCAGCAAACTTAGGAATACACAACAAGGTTCCCCGGGTGTTTTGTGTTTTTGTTTCCACAGTAGATTCTTCATCAGGTTTCTTGGGGGTTGTTTCATTCAATCAAATGTAATAGTCACTTCTGTGGTTTTTTACAAACTAAAAGAGGACAATGGAGTGTATATATCTCTGGAATGTCCAGAGTGGGAGAAAGAACTCTTTGTCTGTTGGAGATAGGTGTAAATGTTCCAATTGGCCATCTTGATTAGCATGGAATGGCCTCGCAGCTTCAATATCTGTCTTCTTACTCCCTGGGGAAATCCTTTGTTGGGCAATGTTAGCTGGCCCTGATTGATTCTTGTCTGGAATACCCCTGTTTTGAGTGTTCTTCATTTACTGTCGTGATTTTAGAGTTTTTAAATACTAGAGCAGTGAATTAAACTGCTGAGCTGCTGATCAAAAGGTCGCAGGTTAGAATCCGGGGAGCGGTGTGATCTCCCACTGATACCCCCTACTTCTGCCAAACTAGCAGTTTGAAAACATGCAAATGTGAGTAGATTAATAGGTACCGCCTTGGTGGGAAGGTAGTGACACTTCATGCAGTCATGCTGGCCACATGACCTTGAAGGTGTCTACGGACAACGCTGGCTCTTCAGCTTAGAAAATGAGCACCACCCCCCAGAGTCGGACACAACTAGACTTAATGTCAGGGGAAAACCTTTACATTTACCTAATACTGGCAGCCAGACTTTGTTCATTTTCATGATTTTCCCCTTTCTGTTGGAATTCTCCACATGCTGTTGGATTTCAATAGCTTCTCTGTGTAGTTGTGACATGCTAGTTGTGGTCCAGCATTTCTGTGTTCTCCAATAATATGCTTCGTACTTTGCCCGGAAACTCATGGGCATCCAATGGAGTAACTAGTATTGGGGGAGAGGAATATGCTCATTCCTGGATGTTCCTCTGACCAGTTTGACCGCCATTTTTTCCTTTTTTATTATTTTTATTTAAATAATTAAAAGTAAACTTACATTTGAAAGTGTTTGTTGCATACTGTGCAATACTTTCTATCTATTAATGTTCCATAATCATTTATCTGATAATATATTTCCATTAAGGGGTCACAGTCTACTATCTAAATCTATATAAATAAAAATGTAATGTACGTTTGTGGGATTAACAGAACTCAAAAACCACTGGGGGAATTGACACCAAATTTGTACCCAAGACACCTAACAACCCAATGTATGTTCTTCACTCATAAAAACACTGAAAAACATAGCAGAAGGGATTTAAAAAGTCCAAAAAAACTAAATGATGAAAACCTAAATGAGAATACAGAAAAAAGGGAATGAAGAGGGAGGGAAGGGGAGAAAGAAAGAAAAGAAAGAGGGAGGGAAAGAAAGAAGGAAAGGGAGAAGGAGGCATGGAAGCAAAGAGAGAAGAAAGGAAGGAAAGAGGTAGAGAAGGAAGAAAGAAAGAGGGAGGGAAAGAAAAAGGGGGAAGGAAGGAAAGTTAGAGAAGGAAGGGAAGAGGGAGCAAAGGAAGGGGGGAAGATGTAGAGAAAGAGGGAGGGAAGGAAAGAAGGAAAGAGAGACAGCAGGAGAGAAAGAAAAGGGGAAGGAAAAAGAAGGAAATTCAGGAAAGAGGGAGTGAAGGAAAGAGAAAAAGAGGGAAGGTTGGTCACAGCAACGCGTGGTGGGTACAGCTAGTAATACATATAAAAATATAATAGATTCTTAGTTTACATCCGCTTCCTTGTCTACAATCTTATAGGATCCTCTATATACGTTTTCAGTTTAATTTTACATTAAGGTGTTGAATCATTGGTTGCCATTTATTAACAAAGTTATCTAATAGTTCTCCTTGTAATAATACAGCTATTTTGTCCATTATCAGCATATCTATAATATATTTTTCCCATTCTTCTAAAGGAGGTATCTCTGGGGTTTTCCAATATGTAGCATATATTATTCGAGCTGCCACTGTTGTATAAAACAAAATTTTTCCAAATTTTCTTTCTAATTCTTCCTCGGGCATATTCAAAAGGTACATTTGAGGTGTCATTTTGAAATTTCTGTTTAACATTTTTTCAAGATATACATGGATCTGTTTCCAGTATTTTTTTACTTTGCTGCAAGTCCACCATGTGTGGTAGAATGTACCTTTTTCTTTCCCACTTTTCCAATGTTCCTCTGACCAGTGTGACCGCCATTTTTTGAACCAACTGTAGTTTCCAAACGTGGTCCAGAGGGAGCTCAATGTACGGCATCACATATCAGGAGTCCATCCTGAGGTGACCAGTGCCCCACCATCTTTAGGTTCTCTTATTCTAGGAAGGAGGAGGCGCAGCTGGTGCATCAGTTGAAGGCAAGGGGGAATATGTAGGGGAGGGGACCCCAGGAGTGAGAAACTAATCTCCCTCCACCCCTCAGGCGGCAAAGAGACCCCGGAGAAGAAGGACTGCCCCAGAAGAGGAGGATAAGGGTTCTCGGAAGCACCCCAAAGGAGGAGCAAGAGGAGAAGAAGAGGCAACAGGAGGGAGTCTCTTCCAGGCGGTGTCCTCAGGGAAGAGTGCTGCAGAGGTGAGCAGGTGCAGACGGAATGGGGGTCCTGTAGGGCCTTTCCCTTCTGGGGCTTTGGGATGAAGAAGGGCCCTTGGCAGAGATCCATAGAGCTCAAGGGGTCCTACTATTTGTCCACATGAAGGGATCACTTTAGTGTTTACTGTTGCTTTGGTTCTCTGTTTTGGAGGGAAGAAGCCGAGTACATGTTGGGGTTCAGCCTGCGCGTGAACCTGAACCTGATTCTCTGATTGCTGAACCTGTACCTGATTTTCTGATTGTATTTCCTGATGCTACTGATCATGTATTTTTCCCTGATGGCAATGAAAATGTTGATACTGAGGTCAGTGGCTTGGAAAGTGAAACTATACATTTTGTTGAGAATGTTGCAGAGCCAAGCGGTTGATATCTCTCCAGAGGAGTTAACACCTGGCTTCCTTAATGAGGATAGAAAAAGACAGATTTGGAAAAACAGGAGTGAATCACAGAGTCTGCGAAGGTCAAGCAGATTAAGGGAAAAGGAAACACAGGTTTCAAAGCCTGGAGGCGTGTCAAGAAACAGTTTATTCAGTTTTAAGTGCCACTCGCTGGGTTGTCTCATTAGATCAGGCATAGTTTAGACTGAGGCATTACCTTAGCAGATTTCCCGTTTCTCGTGGCCTACATCCCAAGAGGCTTCTAGTACTCCAAGTATGGTTAGTGGATTGCTAACAGGTTCCAGGTTTTTACAGTGTTGCTTTTGGATATTGATCTAGTTCTTGGATATTCTTGACTGCTGAATTTTACTGTGGCTTTTTGACTTTGCATTTTCTTCTATTTTGTAACCATTTTTCATCAATAAAAAGGGATTGTTTTTTCCCACAGTCAAGTGTGGTGGATTGTTATCTAATGGTCTCGTTTCCTGCTCTGGGTTGCTGCAGTACAAATAACAACAGCAACAACCCTTTGTGAAGGGAGCACCATCAGGCCTTGTTGGGGAATCTGAGCTGTTAGGCTCAAAAATAACCCTCAGTTGGGGTGATTCCACCATAAATATAGCAGAGTACCAGAAGTACACTTCATAACCAGCAGAAACTTACATGTGATGAGCTATTCCTTAGGTTGGTGCAGGATTGCAGAGTCAGAACTTTAGGTTCAAAAGTATTTATTGAAGTAAAAGAAATACATTCCTGATAGAAAAGGTCTTGGAGCTGATCACCTTCTAAGAAAGCTAAAAAGTCAAAAAGGTCCATGCAGCTACATTTTGCCTAGAGAGGCAAAATGCCTCCTTGCTGGAAGGAAGAAAAGGCAGAAGAGACTTGAAAATGGCGAATGGCCACATGGCCAGACCAAAGCAATAATACTTCCGTCACAGAATTTAATTGCTATATCATCAAAGTGGGGAGACAGAGGGTGGCAGAAAGAGAGAAACCCTTTTGGGCAACATGCATCATAAAGTGAGGAAAGGAATACCTCTGCTTAGTCCTATCACTAGTCTAGCTACTCATTGAGGACTGGAAACTTGATGTCGCAAGAGACTCGTGCAGTCCAGGGATGAAATCCAACAGGCTTCTCTCTGCCTCTAGAGGCCTGGCACACAGACATGAAGAATCCACTTTGGAAACTTTTTTGTGTAACCTTTCACTTGTCTTTAGCTCTGGCTATGCTTCACTCTGTTGTAGGTCTCAAATATTCCCATGTGGTGGGAGTGGGGGGCAGTTGCCACAGGGGAAGGGGGTAGGAGTGGAGGGCACCAGGGGTCCTGCCACTGGGGGGTGGGGGTGGGGAATAGCCAAAGGGGGTCAGGTGGGGCCAGGGCCCTTGCCTTGCTCCTTTCTGGCCAACCATACCTGCGCCTCGCTCACCCCTTCCGCCCCTTCTTTCCCAGTCTTTGGTGGATGACTGGCTGGATGGCTACAAGCAAGACAAGGAGGCTGGGTTCCTGGAGCTGGTCAACTTCTTGGTGCAGTCATGTGGCTGCAAAGGTGGGTTTCTGAGGAGCGTGAGGAGCGTGGGTGCATGTCCCCTCAGCCACCACAGGCTGCCTAGCTACAGGTTTGCAGCCTCCAAAGGCTTTGCATGGTGGGTTGTGTTTCTCTCAAGATGCCTCTGGCACTGGGAAGAGCTTCCTGACATCAAAGGGCTGTTCAGATACATTGGAATTGGCCGCTGCCTGGGAGTCCATTGAAGTTTCCTTCTCTGGAGGCATTTAAGGGGGGGCATTGGTTTAGAGCAGATTGTGTGGGTTGGAGTGGATGGCCTTTGGGGTCCCTTCCACCTTTGTGGTTCTGTGGACTGGCATTTGCCCTTCCCTCCCTCCCTCGTTGTCAGGTACGGTGACTTTGGAGATGCTCAGAGGCCTTCAGAATTCGGAGATCATCCAGCGGCTGACGGAATCCTTTGATGAGGTGAGAGATATGATGTGGAGTCAGGCGAGATCCCATCAGGACGACTTTGCTATCTCTCTTTTTTTTTTCAAAGTTGTTTTTATTTAGAACAGTGGTTCTCAGCCTGTGGGTCCCCAGATGTTTTTGGCCTTCAACTCCCAGAAAACCTAACAGCTGGTAAACTGGCTGGGATTTATGGGAGTTGTAGGCCAAAACACCTGGGGACCCACAGGTTGAGAACCACTGATTTAGAATGTATTGCTCCCTAGGGTGGAGCTGAAAGAAAGAGAGAAAACTAGAATTTCCCATTGGTACATGGAAAGAGTGGGAACTATACCATATAGTAAAGTGAATGAGAGAAATGAACTAACCTATAAAAGATAATGAAATAAATTAGTGCAGAACTTCCAGAATCTTCCAGGTTAGTAAAAATTATCATAATTGTTGGTTTTTCTATAACTTCTTGAGTTGGCGGCTTCTTGATGATCAACCTTCAAGATTCTTTTAAAGCGTATTAATATAGATTTCTTTGTATTCTTTTTTTATGAATTTTAAGAAACTTTTCTGGGAGGTTTTATATAGTTTTGTGAGATTCTATGGGTAAGTATATCCATGCTCATGATATCCATTGTTCTTCTGTGGGAATTTTGCTAGACCTCCATACCTTAGCCAGGATGGTTCTCGCTGCTGTTGTAAAATAAAAATAAAAAATCTGTATTTTTATCTGTAATGAAGTCTGTTATCCCTAGTAGCATTGATTCAGGTTTTAGTTCGAATTTGATATTTGGGATTATTTTGATTTTTTTCATATATTTTATGCAAAAAGTTCTTGATTTTTGTGCATTTCCACCACATGTGAAAAAAAATTGCCTTTATGCTTTCCGCATTTCCAGCAGTCATCGTTTATTTTCCCTTTGTTGATCTTTGATATTATCTCAGGAGTCAGGTACCACCTATAGAATATTTTGTACCAATTCTCCTTGAGCTCTGATGCGTATGAGTATTTTAGCTTTCTGTTCCAGATTTCCTCCCACTTTGACATTGTTATTAATCTACCTATATCTTTCGACCATTTTGTCATGTTTTCCTTGACTTGTTCAGTTTCTGTGGACCAAATTAATAGTTGCTAGTATATTTTCTTTATCATTTTTTTGTCTGTTTTTACTATTCTATCCCAAACTGAATCCTTTGATGAGGTGAGAGGTATGATGTGGAGTCAGGCGAGATCCCATCAGGACGACTTTGCTATGTTTCTGAGGAGAGACGCAGAGGCACTCGCTGCACTCCTCATCCGGACCTTCTCCTTCCTTGGCAGGAATCAGCTGAGTACCCGCTGTCCCTGAACAGCCTTGCCTGGCGGCGCTTCCGGGTGGGCTTCTGTGAGCTGATCGCAGTCCTGGTGCGCCGGGCCCAGCATGGCGTGATCTACGACGAGTACCTGATGGACAGCCTTGTGGCCCTGCTGACTGGCATGTCTGATTCACAAGTGCGTGCTTTCCGCCACACCAGCACCTTGGCAGGTGAGGAAGCGGGTGGGTAGCTGGGTGAGGGAAGGGGATGCGCTGCGGAAAGAGATGTGCAAGGGCACCTTGATTTTTCCTCCAGCCATGAAGCTGATGACAGCCCTGGTGCACGTGGCCCTGAGCGTCAGCGTGCAGAAAGACAACCGTCAGCGGCAGTACGAGGCTGAGCGGGCCAAGGGACTCAACCGCAGGGCCACAGAGAAAATGGAAGAGCTGCTGGAGCAGCGCAGAGAGGTGAGTTCCCCTCGTTCTGCACCTGCGGGAGGAAATTACACAGAACCTTAGGGAGAGAGACATCATCCCATGTTGAATCATAGAATCACAGTTAGAAGGGAACCCCAAGGGCCATCCAGTCCAATCCCATTCTTCCAGGGAGGAAAAGCACAGTCAAAGCAACTCTGACAGATGGCCATCCAGCGTCTGTTTATAAACCTCCAAAGAAGGAGCCTCAACCAGACTCTGAGGCAGAGTGTTCCACTCTTCTTCTGCTCTTGAAGTCCTTCCTAATGTTCAGATGGAATATCCTTTACAGACTTTGAACCCACGGCTCCTTTGAGTCCCAGTCTCCAGGGCAAAAGAAAGGAAGCCTGCTCCCCTCTTTCTTATAACATCCCTTCAGATAATTAAACATGGCTCTCATGTCTTCTGTAGGATAAACAGTCTCTCACTGCAGTTTGTTCTTTAGAATGCTAGAGTTGGAAGAGACCTCATGGGCCATCATCCAGCCCAACCCCATTCTGCCAAGAAGCAGGAATATTGCATTCAAACCACCCCTGACAGATGGCCATCCAGCCTCTGTTTCAAAGCTTCCAAAGAAGGAGCCTCCACCACACTCCGGGGCAGAGAGTTCCACTGCTGAACGGCTCTCACAGTCTGGAAGTTCTTCCTCATGTTCAGATGGAATGTCCTTGTAGTTTGAAACCATTGTTCCATTGCGTCCTAGTCTCCAGGGAAGCAGTAAACAAGCTTGCTCTCTCCTCCCTGTGGCTTCCTCTTGCGTATTTATACATGGCTGTAATATCTCCTCTCATCCTTCTCTTCTTCAGGCTAAACATGCCCAGCTCCTTAAGCCGCTCCTCATAGGGCTTGTTCTCCAGACCCTTGATCATTTTAGTCACCCTCCTCTGGACACATTCCAGCTTGTCAATATTTCCTTAGTTACAGCTTCTGAGGCACTTCTGCTCGGATGATGAGCCTTGTCCAGTAAAGGGCCAGCTTCCAGCTCCCTCGTCCTGTTTCTTTGTGGCACCTTGTGTTTTGGGGCTCCTTTCTCCAGGGACTTTGCCCAACTACCAAAGGGTTTATAGCCGGATCCCTTGCCCCTGTTTATCTCTGGGACGTGCTTCTGTTGGTGTGCTAGTAGTAGCACGAGGGGCATAACCTCTTTCCCCCTGCCTTCATGTTTTCCCAGTTTCAACAAAAACAGGAAGAGCTTGAGAGCCTGATGAACGCCATCTTCAAGGGTGTCTTTGTCCATCGCTACCGGTGAGCAGGCTGAGGGCAAAGTGCGGGTAGAAAAGGGGGCAAAGCCATAAACCCCCAACTTTTTTAGCATTCTTATTTTTAATAGCATAAATGCAAGGAAAGAAGGGGGATTAGAAAATCTGTGTTTATACCTCAATGTAAGTTAACCATGTGTCTTAGAAGGCATTTATTTGAAGTAGAAACCTTTTAGCCACCCTGGTTGGCTGTAAAACTCCATATGGCAGTGACATTATGTAATACTGTTCGTGTATTTACCTATAGTAAAGTACTTCTAACCAAGAAGAAGCGACCAATGAATATCCCTATCTAGTGCACACATTACCGTATATACTTGAGTATAAGCTGACCTGAATATAAGCCGAGGCATCTAATTTTACCACAAAAACTGGGAAATCGTATTGACTCGAGTGTAAGTCGAGGGTAAATTTCAAAGTAAAAATAGATACCAATAAAATTACATTAATTGAGGCATCGGTAGGTTGAATGTTTTTGAATATTTACATCAAACTGTAATTTAAGGTAAGACTGCCCAACTCTGATTCGACCATTATTCTAACATTCAGTGTAAATGTGCTTATGTATCTTTCCAATAGTAATAAAATAATAAATGTAATAAAAATAATAATGAGTAAAATAATGTAAATGTCATAATAATAAAGTAACATAATAAATATAATAATAATAGAGTAAAATAATAAATGTAATAATAATAAAGTAACATAATATGATAATAATAGAGTAAAATAATATATGCAATAAAAGTAATAACAACAGAGTAAAATAATAAATAACTTTGACTCAAGTATAAGCCAAGGGTGGGAAATGTAGCAGCTCCTGGTAAATTTCAAAGTAAAAAAATAGATACCAGTAAAATTACATTAATTGAGGCATCAGTAGGTTAAATGTTTTTGAATATTTACATAAAATTATAATTTAAGGTAAGACTGCCCAACTGATTCAACCATTATTCTAACATTCAGTGTAAATTTGTTTATGTATCCATCCAATAATAATAGAGTGAAATAATAAATGTAATAAAAATAATAATGAATAAAATAATGTAAATGTAATAATAATAAAGTAACATAATAAATATAATAATAATAGAGTAAAATAATAAATGCAATAAAAGTAATAATAACAGAGACATTATTCATGTATCCCAATAATAATAATAATAATAATAATAATAATAGAGTAAAATAATAAATGTAATAAAAATAATAATGAGTAAAATAATGTAAATGTCATAATAATAAAGTAACATAATAAATATAATAATAATAGGGTAAAATAATAAATGCAAAAAAAGTAATCATAATAGAATAAAATAATAAATAACTTTGACTCAAGTATAAGCCGAGGGTGGGAAATGCAGCCGTTACTGGTAAATTTCAAAGTAAAAAATAGATACCAGTAAAATTACATTAATTGAGGCATCAGGAGGTTGAATGTTTTTGAATATTTACTTAAAACTATAATTTAAGGTAAGACTGCCCAACTCTGATTCAACCATTATTCTAATATTATTCAGTGTAAATGTGCTTATGTATCCTTCCAGTAATAATAGAGTAAAATAATAAATGTAATAAAAATAATAATGAATAAAATAATGTAAATGTAATAATAATAAAGTATCATAATAAATATAATAGTAATAGGGTAAAATAATAAATGCAATAAAAGTAATAATAACAGACATTATTCATGTATCCCAATAATAATAATAATAATAATAATAATAATAATAGAGTAAAATAATAAATGTAATAAAAATAATAATGAATAAAATAATGTAAATGTAATAATAATAAAGTATCATAATAAATATAATAGTAATAGGGTAAAATAATAAATGCAATAAAAGTAATAATAACAGAGACATTATTCATGTTTTCCAGTAATAATAATAATAATAATAATAATAATAATAATAATAATAATAATAGAGTAAAATAAATGTAATAAAAATAATGAGTAAAATAATGTAGGTGTAATAATAATAAAGTAGCATAATAAATATAATAATAATAGGGTAAAATAATAAATGCAATAAAAGTAATAACAGAGTAAAATAATAAACAACTTTGACTCAAGTATAAGCCGAGGGTTGGAAATGCAGCAGCTACTGGTAGATTTCGAAGTAAAAATAGATACCAATAAAATTACATTAATTGAGGCATCAGGAGGTTGAATGTTTTTGAATATTTACATAAAACTATAAGGTAAGACTGCCCAACTCTGATTCAACCATTATTCTAACTTTCAGTGTTAATGTGCTTATGTATCCTTCCAATAATAATAGAGTGAAATAATAAATGTAATAAAAATAATAATGAGTAAAATAATGTAAATGTAATAATAATAAAGTATCATAATAAATATAATAGTAATAGGGTAAAATAATAAATGCAATAAAAGTAATAATAACAGAGACATTATTCATGTATCCCAATAATAATAATAATAATAGAGCAAAATAATAAAGGTAATAAAAATAATAATGAATAAAATAATATAAATGTAATAATAAAATAACATAATAAATATAATAGTAATAGAGTAAAATAATAAATGCAATAAAAGTAATAATAACAGAGTAAAATAACAAACATTATTCTAACATTATTCAGTGTAAATGTGCTTATGTATCTTTCCAATAATAATAAAATAATAAATGTAATAAAAATAATAATGAGTAAAATAATTCAATATAATAATAACAATAGACTAAAATAATAAATGTAATAATAATAATAATAAAGTAAAATAATAAGTGTAATAAAAATAATAATGAGTAAAATAATGTAAATGTAATAATAATAGACTAAAATAATGTAATAATAAAAAAGGAAAATGATAAATATAATAATACAGTAAAATAATAAATGTAATAATAATAATACAATTAAATAATAAATGTAATAAAAATAATAACAACAGAGTAAAATAATAAATAACTTTAACTTGAGTATAAACTGAGGGGGGCTTATTCAGCCTTATAAAAAGGCTGAAAAACTTGGCTTATACGTGGGTATATACGGTACATCATCCCACTCTGAGTTGAAGTATCTGGGGCTTCCTGTGATTAGGTGGTGCTCAATACGCATGAAATAACAGGGTTCTTTTAGCAGAAGAAAGCATCTTTTTAGATCTAGGATATTTTAGACAGCAAGTCTAGGGCAGTGTGCCATTGGTTGGCTTCCAAAAGATCCTCCAACTCTGTATCCCACTCGGTTCTGTCCTCACCAGCATCATATCCAGTGTTTCAGCCTGAAAGCTTGTAAGCTATACTTCTTGGGTGCTGCATTTAAGTGTGAGAAAGGAAAGTCTGGCCCATGTTGAGATGCCTGAGGAGAACTGGTGTGCTTGGCCTAATCCCTCCTTGTTATTTGCTGGCGAAGCGACCTGGTCCCTGAAATCCGTGCCATTTGCATTGAGGAGATGGGCCAGTGGATGCAGCACTACAGCACCTCCTTCCTGACGGATGGCTACCTCAAGTACATTGGCTGGACGCTGCATGACAAGGTGGGGAGCAGGTGGGAAAGGGGGGTGGCAGCAGTGGGGTCGTTCCACATCAAAGAGGTTCTGCTCACAGATGAGAAGGAGCTCAGGGCCTCCCAGGGAAGGCCAAGGCTTCTTGTGTTCATCCACCTGGATGAACATCCTTCAAGCCTAGTGTGGATGACTTACTCTGGGGCGATGTTGGGGCCCTTTCTCACTTGGCAAATGGGCAGGAGGGGATGATTTGGGGGGGGGGGTGGAACAGGCCACAACAGCTGGACTTCCCTCTGTGCAGCAGGATGTCCTTCTGCCTGCTTCCTTGGAGCATGCTGCCTGCCATTTTGCTGGTCATGTTTGTGGTGTTGCTATCAAGTAACCCCAGGGCCATTTTGGCAAGAGAGATTAGGATGCAAAATGGGAAATTAGGAAATTTGGGCTCCCGATCTGCAGGCCTGATCTGCGAAGTGTAGTAAACTGATAGGGGAGTGAGGCCCTTTTGATTCTAGCCCCTGTGAAACTCCTCTTGTCAGAGCAGTTGCAGAACAGGTCCCAGTCCTGAGCTATGAGCAAGTTGGCTGGGGCTCTTTCCCATCTTTGGTCTTGGTCATCCCTTCAGAAGGCGCTCTGGGAACAAGCAGCGACTGTCTGCAGGTCTCTCCTTTCCCAGGCTCTCCCTATTATTCCTTGCAGCAAGGGGAGGTCCGCCTCAAGTGCCTGCTGGCTCTGCAAGGGCTCTACCGCAGCCAGGAGACAGCGGCCGGCATGGAGCTCTTCACCAGCCGCTTCAAGGTGAGAGGCATTTGATGAGCACTGGGCTCGGAATGAATGTGGTGAGGGGCTTGTGAAGTCACTTCATGGAGGTAGGCCATCCTATTCCTATTGCCACAGCCTTTTGTTGCATCCTCCTGCTCGCAAGGGTTTCCTGGTCCATCCAAAGGGCCATACTTGTCTGGCTATTGCCCAAAGGTAAAGATAAAAGGTTTCCCCTGGTATTAAGTCTAGTCTAGTCCAACTTTGGGTGGTGGTGTTCATCTTCATTTTTAAGCCAAAGAAGCAACATTGTCCGTAGACGCCTCCAAGGTCATGTGGCCAGCATAATTGCATGGAGTGCCATTACCTTCCTGCAGAAGCGGTAACTATTGATCGACTCACTGCATGTTTTTGAACTGCTAGGTTGGCAGAAAACAGGCTAACAGCGGGACTCACCCCACTCCCTGGATTCAAACTGCCAACCTTTCGGTCAGCAAGTTCAGCAGCTCAGCGGTTTAACCCGCTGTACTACCAGGGGTTGCCGAAAGCCTAGTCAAAAGAAATCCAGGAGGGAATGAATGCTGTGTGGGAGATGGAGGCAGGGAGCTTGCCAACCTGATCTTGTGGGGAGAAGGGCGGGCTACAAATGTAATAAATAAATACATAAATCTTGGGACCAAAGGCAAAAGGAAAGCCATAAAGCTTTGTGGGGCCTGTCAGGATGTGGCCTGGCCTCATAAAGAGCCCTTCAGCCTCAGGATGTGGGACCCGGGAGACCATTAACGGACAGGCAGAGTCATGTAGAAAGAGGCCTTTTCCCTTTTGTGTTACACCTTTCTCTGGTGTCAAAACTTGGCCACGCTTGGGTGGGAGCTCAGATGCACACACAGAGAGCCAGCCTGCTCTTCTGGTCCCTCTGCTGTTTCCCCCTCTCAGGAGCGGATGGTGTCCATGGTGCTGGACAAGGAGCTCCAGGTGGCAGTGGAGGCAGTCCGGCTGCTCACCCTCATCCTCCAGTGAGTAGGGCCCTGGGACAATGCTGCTGGGGGGAGGGGTCTCCTGTGAGTAGAAGTGGCCTTCTCCTGCGCCCTTTCCCTTGGCGCCATCTGCACTGCCTGTCAACAGAGGCCCTCTGACAGTGGCGTCTCCTCCACTTGAACCTGGGGACAGAGAGAGGGAGCTTTTGTGGGGCAGAGCCCCTGCCTTTTGCCCCTGAGGCCTGGTCTCTCTGCACAGGAACATGGAAGATGTGCTGACCGACTCAGACTGCGAAAGTGTCTTCCCGCTAGTCTATGCTTCTGGCCGCCCCTTGGCTGCTGCCGCAGGGGAATTCTTATACAGGAAGTGAGTGCTGCCCCAACCCCAGGGTCTGGCCTCTTCAGCCCCTGCCTTCCCTTTCCCTGCTGACTCTCTGATGGCAATGCTTTGCCCTTCAGGCTGCTGGCACCTGCAGCGCATGCCAGCGGAGAGGCCGAGGGACGCACTGAGGACTCCCGCACCTTCCTTCAGTCTCTGCTCCGCTTTTTCATTGAAAGTGAGGTGAGCCAGGCATTCTGGTGGGGTTTGCTGAGCAGTGGTGACATCCTTCGGGAGAGAGAGCCCCGGGCTGCTGCTGAGTGGCCTCCGCTGTGGCCCCTGTGCGCTTGGGGGAGGGCTGGGCGGCATGTCAGCCCTGGCAAAGGTGATCTTTGTGGCTCTCCCTTCTGGTGGTTGGGCACCCGTTGGGGCCTTCCCTGGCAGCTCTCCCTCCTTTGCCTCCTCAGTTCCATGACCACGCAGCCTATTTGGTGGACAGCCTGTGGGACTGCTCAGCTCCGCTCCTGAAGGACTGGCCGGTGCTGACTGGGCTCCTGCTGGAGGAGCCCCCCCTGGAAGGTGAGCTAGGAGCCGGGAGGGGCTTTGGCAGGGATTGCCGCTCTGGATATGATGCTCTTTCTCTGCTGAAACATCTTGGTCCTCCTCCTGGAGCTCAGCTGGGATTTATTTATCGTGTCATCCGCAACCAGAACATTGTATTACATTTCTAACAGAACAAAACAAACAGACAGATAAAAAAAAAATACACATTTTGCAAACTTGGTAGCTTATTAAATGTCCTTTGACCAGTATCTGGCCACTTGGAGTGCCTCTGGTGTTGCCGCAAAGAGGTCCTAAGAGACAAAAAGTATTTTAAAAAGTCATTATATAAATATAGAAAGGTGTGTATAGGTTGTTCATATAACAAAAAGAAATTCCTTCTACTGTGTTATAACCTTTATAGAGGACAGAAAGTCTCTTATTAATGAAATGATTTTTGTTTAGATACAGAGACTTAAATCTCTCCAGATTATTTAAACTTGTTCATAAGTATAGGATTCTTGATGATATTAGAATATTGATGTATATAGATAAGAGTATTGATGGTATTAAAAGATTAATGTTTGTATATTAAAGTATTGAGATTATATGCACATAGAATGTCAGGAGACAATATGTGGCCAGATGTATATAAAGTATAAACAATACTAGAGTGGCCTCATTTAAATACTCAGAAGGTCATCGCTGATAATTTGTCCAGAGCCATGAGTTAAGGTAAAGATTAGGATTAGAAAAGGTATTGTATTTGCTATGTTAGATTGTTTATATGAATTGTTGTAATGTATTTAACATGTTTTTTTTTCCCTACAGGAATGTATTTATTGTGTATAATGCATTGATTTCATATGGTATATATTGAATTGCAAATTGTGTTTATTACAGATGTGAGTATTGCAAAATGTATTTAAATGTGGGTATGTATATAGATAGATAGATTAGATAGATAGATTAGTTAGAGGGGTTAGTTAGGCCTAGGATATTGTTAGGCTTTGCTTCGGAAAAGGTCTGCAAACCTTTTCACTCCGCAAACCATCTTGAGGTGGGGAGGGAATGTGAAGATCCCTTACCTTGCCAGCCTGGGTGGCAGGGCCTAGGAGAGGCAGGCTAGTTAGTTTCAGCTTAGAAGGCCTGGCAGAGGGCAGCAGGAGCCATTTTAGTTTAGGGAAAGCTCCATTTCAGAGAGGGGGAGTGGCCTAGGCCTGAGCCAGCCTTAGAGCAGCCAGGATTGGTTTATTAAAGGGGGGCGGAGTTGGACTGTTTGGAGGGAAAGAAAGAAGCTTCTTTAGTCAGTCAGTCTGTTGATGTTAGAGTTAGAGCAGGATTACAGAAGCTTTTAGGAGTTCGGGTTAGGAATAGGCAGTTTGCCTGGAGTTTGCCAGCCAAGTGAGCTGTGGCAAACTGGGAACAGCTATTTAGAGAAAAATAGCTGGGTTTTATATTTGTAACAAAGAAAGGACCATTCTCATTGCAACCGTTACGCTTACAAGAACTAAAACATTTTATCTGTAACAGCCAAGCTTATTAAACTGCATTCACTTCATTCTGTACTATATTAAATAAACTTTTCTTGTTTATTTTACAACTTAAAAGCCTGAGTCCAGTGTGCCTTTGTGGCTATAGTTCTTTCCTTTTCAACCTCACCTGTTTCCCTTTAAATAAGCAAACACATAGGAAAACACACAGTACTTGGTGGTCTGAAAAGCCTTTTAACAGTTTAACCAGCTAGAGCGTTCCTGTTCATTTAGTTTATGGTGGCAGCGAAAGTTTAACTAAAGAGACATCTCCTCAAACGTTATATAGGTGCCAGTGAAGTCTTTATTTTGGAGGGACAGTGGTGGGATCTGTTTGCCCCCTGTCCAGTTATATTGTTTGGCCACACGACGTGCCTTTATAATTGGTGTCAGATGGTGGGATTGATCGTATTGCCATCTGCATAGTCTTTATAGAGGACCACTCAAGACCACCCTGCCCTCCTTCATATGTGTTTGTCTGTGGGGGAAGGATGAAGTCTTTATAGGGGGCCTTACACACCTTCCCAGCTCCCCCCCTTCCCGGTTTGCCCACAATGTGCCAAGGGGTGTTGGTCCAGGCTTCTAGCTGACTCTTCCTCTCTTCCTAGGACTGGGCGACCGGCAGGAGGGTGCTCTCATCATGATCTTAGTGGCCAGCATGCGCCAGGCCACAGAGGGGCAGCCGCCTGTCGGCAGGGCCTCTGGGAAGAAGGTATTTAGCAGGGTGGCAGGGAAGGGAAAGGGAGAGAGTCCAGGTGGATGAGTCGTCTCCTAGCCATGTACTCTGGGGGTCTCCTTCCCTCCTCCGCTTTTCTGCTCTGCCAGGTCGTCTCTGCCCGGGAGCGCAAGACGCAAGCGGAGGACCGCCGGAGGCTCACCCAGCACCTCATCCCGCTGCTGCCTCAACTGATCGCCAAGGTGAGACGGGACCCACGTATGGCGCTCCACGCACAACCCCTTCCCTTTCGGAGGAGCTTTCATTCTGTGCCTCTGAGCACTCTGTTCACAATTGGACACTGGCGCAGGAAGTGTGGGGTCACTTTCCCCTGGGAGGGGACAGATTTCCCCCTTGAGGGCTTAAGGTCTCCCTGTTTTCTTGGCAGTTCTCTGCTGACGCTGAGAAGATGGTCTCCCTGCTGGAGGCTCCCGGCTACTTTGACCTGGCCCTTTACAGCACGGGGCGCCTAGAGAAGGTAAGCAAGGAGATTAAGATCTATTGTCGAAGGCCAGGCCATCAAATGCTAATCAAAATGGTCAGTTGAAACATTCACACCTGGCTCCAACAGACAAGAGTTCTTTATCCCACCCTGGTCATTCCACAGAGGCTCCTTCTTTGGAAGCTTTTAAACAGGCTGGATGGCCATCTGTCAGGGGTGATTTGAATGCAATATTCCTGCTTCTTGGCAGAATGGGGTTGGACTGGATGGCCCATGAGGTCTCTTCCAACTCTAGGATTCTAGGATTCTATATATAAACCCATTTTCCTAGTTCCAACCTCTAAGGATGCTTGCCATAGATGCAGGTGAAATGTCAGGAGAAAATGCCTCTAGACCATGGCCATATAGCCCAAAAAACCCTACAACAACCCAGAGATTAAGATCTGCCAGGAAGGCCCTGCTCTTGGTCCCACCCCCTTCGTAGGCACGGTTGGCAGGGATGAGAGACAGGGCCTTCTCAGTGGTGGCCCTTTGGGTAAGAACTCTCTCCTGAGTGAAATTAGGTCAGCACCCTCCCTCCTTACCTTTAGGAAAAGCCTAAAAATGTGGATGCTTGACCAAGCGTTCAATGAGTAATCTAGCAGTGCAACGACAAATTGGGACGGCCATAGATTGCATGATTTTAAATACCGTATATTCCGGCATATAAGACGACTGGGCGTATAAGACGACCCCCAACTTTTCCAGTTAAAATATAGAGTTAAGACAACTCCCATGCATAAGACTACACCCGCGTATAAGACGACCCCTGACTTTTGAGAAGATTTTCTTGGGTTAAAAAGTAGTCTTATACGCCAGAATATACTGTAATTGGTTTTAAGGTTTTATTATGTTTTAATGATTGTTTCAATACTTTTTTTATTATGTGTGTTTTTTGACGTCTAATTGTTGCCTATATATATAAGCTGCCTTGAGTTCCCTATGGGGCTGAGAAGGGTAGGGTATTAATACAGTAAGTAAATAAATGGTTTAGCTATTGATTAAGTCTGCCTAGCCCTGATTTTCTGGTTAGATCCCCAGCACTTTATTCCCAGTCCTGGCCCCACAGTTTGTGTTTGCACAAGCCACTGTCTTGCGCTATTAGTCTCAAATCCGCACTTGCCCACTTCTCTTGGCTACTGGTTGGTTGATGTTTGGTTTGGTTCATGTTTTATGATGTCTTATATTTTATTTATTTATTTACGACATTTATATGGCGCCCTTTCTCACCCCGAAGGGGACTCAGAACGGCTTACAAGATATATATACATACAATATATTATATTATTGGCATAGTACAATATCAGTATTAAATATTACTATTTTTGTACTATACCATTATATTGTAATATTAATAGTAATATTACATGTAATATAAATATATAATTATAATATATTATTATTACTATATTATTATGGTATATTATTATATCTAGAGAAGACAATGATGCTGGGGAAAGTGGAAGGGAAAAGGAAGAGGGGCCGACCAAGGGCAAGATGGATGGATGGCATCCTTGAAGGGACTGGACTGACCTTGAAGGAGCTGGGGGTGGTGACGGCCGACAGGGAGCTCTGGCGTGGGCTGGTCCATGAGGTCACGAAGAGTCGGAGACGACTGAACGCATGAACAACAACATATTATATACATACAATATATTATTGTATGTATATAATATACATACAATATATTATAATATATTATAATATATAATATATTACTAGCTGTGCCTGCCACGCGTTGCTGTGGCCTATAGTAAAACTTATCAAAGTTGAGGTAGATATCTGGACTATTATGAAAGAGAGGTCCCTACCTATTCCTTCCCCCTTTTCCTCCCCCTTTCTCTCCTTTCTTCCTTCTCTACCTCTTTCTTTCTTTCCTTCTTTCGCTACTTGGTTTCATCCTTCTCTCTTTCCTTCATTCCCTCCCCCTTTCTTCCTTTGCCTTTCTTCCCTCCCTGTTTGCTTCCTTCTTTCTCTTTTTATTTCCTTTTATTTCACCACCATCATAACAATAACAATAATGCAATGCATTGCCTCTGGGACCTGACACCTCTCCCATTCCCCCTAAAAGGGTCTCAGAGGAATAATAGCATCATAATAATCATAGAAATAACAACCTTTACCCACCACGTGTTGCTGTGGCCAACCTTCCCTCTTTCTCTCCTTCTTTCCCTCCTTCCTTCCTTCCCCCCATCTTTCCTTCTCCTCTTCCTTCTCTATCTCTTTCCTTCCTTCCCCCTTTTTCTTTCTCTTCTGGTCTCTTTTCTTCCTTCTCTCTTTCCTTCTTTCCTTCCCTCCCTCTTTCTCTACATCTTCCCCCTTCCTTCACTCCCTCTTTCCTTCCTTCATTCCCTTTTTTCTTTCCTTCTCTCCTTCCTTCCCCCTTTTTCTTTCCCTCCCTCTGTCTCTCATTTCTTCCTTCTCTACCTCTTTCCTTCCTTCCCCCTTTTTCTTTCTCTTCTGCTGTCTCTCTTTTGTTTCCTTCCATCTTTTCTTTCCTTTTCTTCTTCCTTCTTTCTCTAACTTTCCTTCCTTCCCCCTTTTTCTTTACCTCCCTTTCTCTTTCTTCCTTCTTTCCTTCCTTCCTGTCTTTCCTGGATTTTGACAGGGCAGGAAGGGGCGGGGTGGGGTTTGGAGGTGGCGTGAAGTAAAAGGAGGTAAGATTGGGCAGGGGAGTGATGGAGCGTGGGGTTGTGTGTGTGTGTGCGGCGGCGGGGGAGTGATGGAGCGTGGGGTTGCGTGTGTGTGTGCGGCGGGGGGAGTGGGGTTGCGTGTGTGTGCAGCGGTGGGGGGAGTGATGGAGCGTGGGGTTGCGTGTGTGTGTGCGGCGGCGGGGGAGTGATGGAGCGTGGGGTTGCGTGTGTGTGCGGCGGCGGGGGAATGATGGAGCGTAGGGTTGCGTGTGTGCGGCAGCGGGGGAGATGGAGCGTGGGGTTGTGTGTGTGTGCGCGGGGGGGGAGTGATGGAGCGGGGTTGCGTGTGTGTGTGCAGCGGTGGGGGGGGGGTTGCGTGTGTGTGTGCGGCGGCAGAGGGGAGTGATGGAGAGTGAGTTGCATGTGTGGGGGGAGTGATGGAGCGTAGGGTTGCGTGTGTGCGTGCGGCGGGGGGGGAGTGATGGAGCGTGGGGTTGCGTGTGTGTGTGCGGCGGGGGGAGTGATGGAGTGTGGGGTTGTGTGTGTGTGTGCGGTGGCGGGGGGAGTGATGGAGCGTGGGGTTGCGTGTGTGCGTGCAGCAGGGGGTGTGTGTGTGCGGGAAGCGGCGCAGCGGGGCTTGGAGTGGGCATGGCTTCCGCAGAGGGAACGTTGGCCGGAAGGCTGTGTGCGCGCGCCAGGGAACTTGCGGCTGGGCGCCAATGCGCATGCTCAGTTGTTTTGCCGTTTTGTGAGTGTGTTGTTGTGTTGTTTTTCATTTTGAGTAGATATGTTTGTACCTTGTGGGTTGTGTTATGGGCATGGGAATTTTGGTTAAGTTTCATTGGGTTTTTTTTTAGTTTTGTTGTTTTGACGTTTTGTGAGTGTGTTGTGTTGTTTTTCATTTTGAGTAGATATGTTTGTACCTTTTGGGTTGTGTTATGGGCATGGGAATTTTGGTTAAGTTTTGTTGGGGGATTTTAGAGTTTTGCTGTCCCGTTGGACTCGCCTAGCAGATTTATATATATAGATATCGGGGTACGATGTCATATGTATGCGGATGATGTCCAACTCTGTTACTCCTTTCCACCTACTACTAAGGAGGCTGTTCAGGTCCTGAACCAGTGCTTGGCCGCTGTGACGGTCTGGATGAGGGCGAACAAATTGAAATTGAATCCAGACAAGACAGAGGTACTCCTGGTCAGTCGCAAGGCCGAACAGGGCATAGGGTTACAGCCTGTGTTGGATGGGGTCGCACTCCCCCTGAAGACGCAGGTTCGCAGTTTGAGTGTGATCCTGGACTCATCGCTGAGCCTGGAACCCCAGGTTTCAGCAGTGACCAGGGGAGCATTTGCACAGTTAAAACTAGTGCGCCAGCTGCGCCCGTACCTTGGGAAGTCTGACTTGGCCACTGTAGTCCATGCTCTAGTCACATTCCGTTTAGACTACAACGCTCTCTACGTGGGGTTGCCTCTGAAGACTGCTCGGAAGCTTCAAATGGTCCAACGATCGGCAGCCAGGATGCTAACAGGAGTGGCACTCAGGGAGCACACCACTCCACTGCTGCGTCAGCTCCACTGGCTGCCAATTTGCTACCGGGCACAATTCAAAGTGCTGGCTTTAAAGCCCTAAACGGTTCTGGCCCGACCTACCTGTCCGAATGTGTCTCCTCCTATGAACCAGTTAGGACATTAAGATCGTCTGGGGAGGCCCTGCTCTCGATCCCGCCGGCTTCACAAGCACGCCTGGCGGGGACGAGAGACGGGGCCTTCTCAGTGGTGGCCCCTCGGCTGTGGAACGCCCTTCCTGCAGATATTAGATCGACCCCCTCCTTGCTGGCATTCCGGAGGAAAGTAAAGACCTGGCTGTTTGAACAGGCATTCAACTAATAGTCAGTGATTGATTGACTGACTATCGGAACACGGAATATCGGAGAACGAGTTTGGATTCTGATTTCATTGATGAGACCTGATGGATTTGCTATATTGATGTACTGATGTATTGATATTGATGTTTAATGATTTGTGATGCTATCGCTTTTAAATGCTTAATGATTTTGTATTGTGTATACCGAAACTGTTGTTAACCACTCTGAGTCGCCTGAGGGCTGAGAAGAGCGGGATACAAATAAAGTAAATAAATAAATAAATAAATTATTAGCATAGTACAATATCAGTATTATATATTACTATATTGTATTACACCATTACAGTGTAATATTATTAGTAATATTACATGTAATATAAATATATATAATATCATATTAATACTATATTATCATAGTATATTATTATATACATACAATATATTAAATAATTATATATAAAATATATAATTATAAAGGTGTATTACTATTATTAGTATTATTAGTATTATATTGTATTACATTATAATATTATAAATAATATATGTTTATACAATATATTACATGCACAGGAGACAAGATGGAACTGTCTTCAACTGTAATAATAATAAATAATAATAATAAAGAATAGCCCTCTCTCCATTCACTCTGGCCAGAGCAGTAGTTGGTGCTGGGGGGGGGGGGGGGGGGGCCTCCAAAATGATGATATAGGCAGGAGACAAGATGGAACTGACTTCTGCCCCCCTTTTATAAGAGACTAGCTGTGCCCTGCCACGCGTTCCTGTGGCCAACCTTCCTTCCCTCTTTCTCTCCTTCTTTCTTTCTTTCTTTCTTTCTTTCTTTCTTTATTTATTTATTATTTATTTACTATTCTTGTATACCGCTGTACTACTTACTTACTTAGGCGATCCCTCGTTGGACGAGTAAGATGGTCTTCCATTATGGATTTACTTGTGGGTCCGTATGTGGCTGTGGAGCCCTATTCTTGCTCTGCATCTTCTTCCGCAATAAGGGCATTGGTTTTCAGGTGGAAGGCGGTCACGGTCGGGGTTTGCTTGATGCGCCTTTCTCTTGGCACGTTTCTCTCTTTTGCCCTCCATTTATGCCTCTTCAAATTCTACAGCACTGCTGGTCACAGCTGACCTCCAGTTAGATCCCTCAAGGGCCAGGGCTTCCCAGTTCTCGATGTCTATGCCAGAGTTTTTAAGGTTGGCTTTGAGCCCATCTTTAAATCTCTTTTCCTGTCCACCAACGTTCCGTTTTCCATTCTTAAGTTCGGAGTAGAGCAACTGCTTTGGGAGATGGTGGTCAGGCATCCGGACAACGTGGCCGGCCCAGCGGAGTTGATGTTGGAGGACCATCGCTTCAATGCTGGTGGTCTTTGCTTCTTCCAGCACACTGACGTTTGTCCGCTTGTCTTCCCAGGAGATTTGCAGGATTTTCCGGAGGCAGCGCTGATGGAATCGTTCCAGGAGTTGCATGTGACGTCTGTAGACAGTCCACGTCTCACAGGCATATAGCAGGGTTGGGAGGACAATAGCTTTATAAACAAGCACCTTGGTATCCCTACGGATGTCCCGGTCCTCAAACACTCTCTGCTTCATTCTGGAAAATGCTGCACTTGCAGAGCTCAGACGGTGTTGTATTTCGGCGTCGATGTTGACTTTGGTGGAGAGGTGGCTGCCAAGGTAGCGGAAATGGTCAACATTTTCTAATGTTCCGCTGTATCTCAAGCCCGAGGGCGACTCACAGCGGTTTCCAGACAGCAAACAACAAAGACAATAAAAGCAGCAAAACAATCAATATACCATAACAGTTAAACTACACATCTCCATTACTAGCTAATACAAACATCAATACACAGTTCTCCCAAAGCCCCCCCCCCCGATCGCCTCATCATCCAAGCGTGATCCAAATTCGACGTCCATTGTTCCGTTCCTATGTTCAAATTACCAGAATTGCACTGAATTACTCAAATGCCTGCACAAACATCCAGGTCTTCAACTTTCTACGGAATGTCATGAGAGATGGTGCCATCCCTCCCTCTTTCTCTCCTTCTTTCCCTTTCCTTCCTTTCTTCTTTTTCTTTCCCTATCTCTTATCTTTCTTCCATCTCTACCTGTTTCTTTCCTCCCTTTCTTTGCTCTTTGGTTACATCCTTCCTTCCTTCCCTATCTTTTGTTCCTTCTCTCCCTTCCCTCTCTTTTTCCTTTCCCTTTTTTATTTCCTTCTCTCCTTTCTTGCTTCTCTTTCTTTCTTTCTTTCTTTCCTTCTTTCCCTCCCTCCCTCTTTCCCTCCTTCTCTCGTTACTTCTTGACTGTCCCTTCCATTTAATATTGTATTTATCTCTTAGAAAGAAGGAAAGGAAGAAGGAAGGAAGGAGGGACAGGAAGGAAGGAAAAGAAAGGTGGGACAGGAAGGGAGGGAGGAAGGAAGGAAAGAAGAATGGGAAAGAAGGAGGAAAGGAAGGAGGGACAGGAAGGAAGGAAAAAAGGAGGGGGGAAGAAGGGAAGGAAGGAGAAAGGAAGGAGGGGAAGAAAGGAGGGAGGGAAGGAAATGAAGGGGAAGGAAATGAAGAAAGGGAAAGGAGGAAAAGGAGGGAGGAAAAGAAGGAAAGGAAGAAGGAAGGAGGGACAGGAAGGAAGGAAAAGGGGAGGGGAGGGAGGAGAAGGAAGGAAGGAGGGAGGGAAGGAAATGAAGCAAGGGAAAGAAGGAGGAAAGGGAGGGAGGGAGAAAAAGAAGGAAAGGAAGGATGGACAGGAAGGAAGGGAAGGAGGGAAAGAAGGAAAGGAAGGAGAAGGAAGGAAGGAAGGAAAGGAAGGAAGGAAGGGAAGGGAGGGAGAGAAGGAAGGTCCTTCATTCAAGCACCGTGGACCTTCCTCCTCCCCCCCTTCTTCGTTGCGTGGATGCTCCATTGCTGCTGCCGTCGCTGCTGCTTTCCCAACAGGGAGTGAGGGGGCGTGTGTGTGTGTGTGTGTGTGCGTGCCGCGGGGGGGGGGTGAGGGGGCGCACGCGCGTGTGTGTGTGCTGCGCGGGGGGGTGAGGGGGCGCGTGTGTGTGTGTCGCGCGGGGGGTGAGGGGGCGCGCGTGTGTTTGTGTGGGTGGCGGAAGCGTGCGGGGCTTGGACTCGGCGTGAGGAGGGTAAGAGGGAGGAGGGAGAGGTGGAATGGGTGTTGACGGTGCGGGAAGGGGGCGGGTGGAATGTGCGTCATGCGTGTGTGTGTGTGTTTGTGTGGGCGGCGGAAGCGTGCGGGGCTTGGTTGCATGTTTGTGGTGCGGTGTTTGTGTCGGCCGGGGCGAGGGAGGGCCGTCCGTCTTGGGAGCAGAGCGCGGCTGGAAGGGAGGGAGGAAAGTGTGGAGGGTGCGTTAGCCATTCGGCCATGTGTGCGCGCACGCCAGGGAGTTTGCGCCAGTGCGCATGCTCAGTAGTTTTGCCGTTTTTTGTGGTTGTTGTTGTGTGGTTTTGATTTTGGAGTGGATTAGTTTGTACCTAGTGGGTTGTCCTTGGGGCATGGCAATTTTGGTCCAGTTTTGTGGAGGGGTTTTAGAGTTTTGCTTCCCCGTAGGACGCCACGAGGAAATTTATAGATATAGATGGAGGTGGGATATAAAAATAAAGTTATTATTATTTTTAAATAAATAAGGGCCTTCCTGCCACTGCCCAAGTCTCACAGAGGCGCTGTAGCTTGGGCCTGAAGTATTTGCACAGGCTTGGTAGAAATCATGGACTCTGGAGACTTCTGGTTACAAAGCAGGTTTAATTTTCTTAGAGCAGTTCAAAACACGTCCATTACAGTAAGTAACAAAACGCAAAGTACATAATAGGCAGAACAGGATTTCAGGAAGGCCTCCTTTGACAAGGTCCCCCATGACCTTCTGGCAAGGAAACTAGTCCAATGTGGACGAGGCAAAACTTTGGTGAGGTGGATCTGGAATTGGTTAAATGGACGAACCCAGAGGGTGATGCTCCCCAAGGCTTCCTCTTCATCCTGGAAAGAAGTGACAAGTGGAGTGCCATCCGCAGGGTTCCGTCCTGGGCCCAGTCCTGGTCAGGATCTTCATTCATGACTTAGATGAAGGCTTAGAAGGCAGGATCATGAAGTTTGCAGACGACACCAAATTGGGAGGGATAGCCAATACTCCAGAGGACAGGAGCAGGAATCAAAACGATCTTGACAGATTAGAGAGATGATGGGCCAAAACTAACAAAATGAAGTTCAACAGGGACAAATGCAAGATACTCCACTTAGGCAGAAAAAACGAAATGCAAAGAGACAGAATGGGGGACGATGAGGCCTGGCTCGAGAGCAGTACGTGTGAAAAATCTTGGAGTCCTCGTGGACAACAAGTTAAACATGAGCCAACAATGTGATGTGGCGGCAAAAAAAGCCAATGGGATTTTGGCCTGCATCAATAGGAGCATAGTGTCTAGATCTAGGGACGTCATGCTCCCCATGCTCTATTCCGCTTTGGTTAGACCACACCTGGAATATTGTGTCCAATTCTGGGCACCACAATTCAAGAGAGATATTGACAAGCTGGAATGTGTCCAGAGGAGGGGACTCAAATGATCAAGGGTCTGGAGAACAAGCCCTATGAGGAGCGGCTTAAGGAGCTGGGCATGTTTAGCCTGAAGATGAGAAGGCTGAGAGGAGACATGATAGCCATGTATAAATATGTGAGAGGAAGCCACAGGGAGGAGGAGGGAGCAAGCTTCCTTTCTGCTTCCCTGGAGAACTAGGACGTGGAACAATGGCTTCAAACTACAAGAGAGGAGATTCCATCTGAACATGAGGAAGAACTTCCTGACTGTGAGAGCCGTTCAGCAGTGGAACTCTCTGCCCCGGAGTGTGGTGGAGGCTCCTTCTTTGGAAGCTTTTAAACAGAGGCTAAATGGCCATCTGTCAGGGGTGATTTGAATGCAATGTTCCTGCTTCTTGGCAGAATGGGGTTGGACTGGATGGCCCAGGAGGTCTCTTCCAACTCTTTGATTCTATGATTCTATGAAAGGAAGTAGAAAAGTAAACAATCCTGCAGCTGCTTGGCTGCTTGGCAGATATCAGATACTCCCTAATTTCTCTCACAACTCAGCTCAGAGAGTATCTCAGGGCTACTATCTCACAGCCTCAAACATAAACATACATCACAGCAATACAGTCTTGTCACAACCATATTACAACTACATGAAATTACATTTAAAACACATTACATACTTTAACATATTCTGACAAGGGCACCTGGTGTGAGTTCTGGGCCCCACTTGGTCTTGAGCTCCCTACTCTTGTTGGGGTTCAGCCTGCGCGTGAACCTGAACCTGATTCTCTGATTGTATTTCCTGATGCTACTGAACATGTATTTTTCCCTGATGGTAATGAAAATGTTGATTGTGAGGTCAGTGGCTTGGAAAGTGAAACTGTTTCAGAGCCAAGCGGTGATAGCTCTCCAGAGGAGTTAACACCTGGCTTCCTTAATGAGGATAGAAAAGGACAGATCTGGAAAAACAGGAGTGAATCGCAGAGTCTGCGAAGGTCAAGCAGATTAAGGGAAAAGGAAGCACAGGCTTCAAAGCCTGGAGGCGTGTCACGAAACAGTTTCTTCAGTTTTAAGTGCCTCTCGCCGGGTTGTCTCGTTAGATCAGGCATCGTTTAGACTGAGGCATTACCTTGGCAGATTTCCCTGTTTCCCGAGGCCTACATCCCAAGGGCCTTCTAGTGCTCCAAGTACGGTTAGTGGTTTGCTAACAGGTTCCAGGTTCTTACAGTGTTGCTTTTGGGTGTTCATGGATATTCCTGACTGCTGAATTTTACAGTGGCTTTTTGACTTTGCATTTTCCTCTATTTTGTAACCATTTTTCATCAATAAAAAGGGATTGTTTTTCCCCACAGTCAAGTGTGGTGGATTGTTATCTTATGGTCTCATTTCCTGCTCTGGGTTGCAACAACTCTCCCAGAGGGGAGGGCAGAAAGGCATTAGAGCCCTGTAGTTTCCCTCACAGCCCTCCCTCTTAACACTTCAGTCCCATGTCTCCTCTCTCTCTCTCTCTCTCTCTCTCTCTCTGTGCCCCCCAAGTACCTAGAGCTGCTCCTGGTGCAGTTGCGGGAAGTGGTGGAGAAGCACTCAGATCCAGAGGTGTTGGGAGCCGCCTCCCGCGCGCTGCACCTGCTCTGCCGCCCGGAGCTGCCCTTCTTCAGCCGCGCAGACTTTGCCCGCAGCCGCCTGGTGGACCACCTGGCAGACAAGTTCCAGCACAAAGCCAAAGAGCTGCTCCAGGTACCAAGACTTGGGTGAGGAATGGGGTGGGAGGAAGTGTGGGCCCACCATGCGGGAGGGACAGAATGAAAAGAATGCACACACCTAACAACCCAATGTATGTCCTTCACTCAAAAAATGGATTTTGTCATTTGGGAGTTGTAGTTGCTGGATTTATAGTTCACCTACACTCACAGAGGATTCTGAACCCCACCAACGATGGAATTGAACCAAACTTGGCACACAGTTCTCCCATGACCGACAGAAAATACTGGAAGGGTTTGGTGGGCAGTGTCCTTTGGTTTTGCAGTTGTAGTTCACCTACATCCAGAGATCACTGTGGACTCAAACAATGATGGATCTGGACCAAACTCTACACAAATATTCAGTATGCCCAAATGTGAACACTGGTGGAGTTTGGGGGAAATAGAATCTTGACATTTGGGAGTTGTAGTTGCTAGGATTTATAGTTCACCTACAGTCAAATAGCATTTTGAATCTCACCAACGATAGAATTGGGCCAAACTTCCCACACAGAAATCCCTATGTGGGTTTGAGAAACGCTGCTTTATCCCTAAAGGTGGGAAGAAGAGGAGGAGGAGGAGGGTGACAGGTGTGGCTTGGGTGGGGGTCTCCTTGCAAGGAGGAGCAAGGAGTGATCCCCTCCTTTCCTTCCCTGCCTCAGACTTCCTTCTTGGAAGAAGAGGAGGCGTACAGCATGGCTGCCACTCTGAAGCGCATTGCCATCCTCTACAGGTGAGTTAATGAGGCGCCGGTGCCGCTCTGGTCCACTTGGGAGCCCACTTGCCTTGGTTTTTGGAGGGGGGTTCAGAAGTGGTTGCGGGGGAGATTGGCTTGCTTTGCCCTCTTTATGGCTTTTGTGATGGTGGGTTAAAGGCCGCTGTGTCTATCTGGATGAGGAAGAACAAGCTGAAGATAAATCCCGACAAGACAGAGGTCCTCCTGGTCGATCGCAAACCGGATCGGGGTATAGGGTGGCAACCTGTGCTGGACGGGGTTACACTCCCCCTGAAGCCACAGGTCCACAGTCTGGGAGTCCTCCTGGATTCATCGCTCACGCTTGAGGCTCAGGCATCGGCGGTGTCCGGGAGGGCTTTTGCACAACTGAGACTCGTGCGCCAGCTGCGCCCGTACCTCGCAAAGGCTGATCTAGCCGGGGTGGTCCATGCCTTGGTCACCTCTAGACTGGATTACTGCAATGCGCTCTACGCAGGGCTGCCCTTGAAAACGGCTCGGAAACTCCAACTGGTCCAACGGGCAGCAGCCAGGATGTTAACTGGCGCTCCTTACAGAGAGAGGTCAACCCTCCTGTTCAAGGAGCTCCACTGGCTGCCGTTTATTTTCCGAGCCCAATTTAAGGTGCAGGTGCTTACCTACAAAGCCCTGAACGGTTTGGGACCAGCCTACCTGCGTGACCGCATCACAGTCTACGAACCCACACGTTCACTCCGGTCATCAGGAGAGGCCCTGCTCGTGATCCCGCCCGCGTCGCAAGCGCGCCTGGTGGGGACTCGAGACAGGGTCTTTTCTGTGGTGGCCCCCCGACTCTGGAACACCCTCCCAAAAGATCTTAGACAGGCCCCTTCCTTGGCAGTCTTCAGAAAGAACTTGAAGACCTGGCTGTTCCGATGTGCCTTTTCAGATTAGGAACCCCCAGTACCAAACCCTAGAAGCACTTTAATAGAATTAAGATCACTGCACACCGCACACTGCACCTATTTTATAATCCTACATACCTCCTGCCACATCAGCACTTTTAATCCTGTACCCACTACCCCGGCCTGGCCCAGTTTTTATAGTGTCTTGATGTCTCAATGTATTGTTATTGTTGTTGTTTACTTAATCTGTTTTTAATTTGCTCTAGGTAGTGTATTGTATTGTGTATTGAGGCCTTAGCCTTTGTAAGCCGCATCGAGTCCCTTGGGAGATGCTAGCGGGGTACAAATAAAGTTATAATAATAATAATAATAATAAAGGGAGGAGCCACATCTGTCGTTGGGCCATCAGGAGAGGCAGATAATAAATAAATTGTATTATTGTATTGTCGAATGCTTTCATGGCCGGAATCACTGGGTTGTTGTAGGTTTTTCCAGGTTATATGGCCGTGTTCTAGAGGCATTTTCTCCTGACGTTTTGCCTGCATCTATGGCAAGTCTTCCTCAGAGGTAGTGAGGTCTGCTGGAAATAGGAAAATGGGTTTATATATCTGTGGAATGACCAGGGTGGGACAAAGGATTCTTGTCTGCTGGAGCTAGGTGTGAATGTTTCAAATGCTAATTAAGGAGGTCAGTTGAAACATTCACACCTATGATTCTCTGATTCTCTTGTTGTTGTGCTTATTTTACTCTCTTGCCCACAGTGCTCACGATCTGTCTCCGTGGGGTTTCTTTGAGCCCTGCATGCGCCTCCTCCACCATGCAGTGGACACAGGAGAGGTCCCCCAGGAGGTAGAGTGACGAAGGGTGAAGGGTCTTCACTTATTTGGGCACTGATGGAGGGAGGGGGAGATGCAGGCGCTCCATCTGCACCCCACTTTCACCCCACCCACACCCCATTGTTGGGCTTCCCCAGAGAGAAAGGGAGAAGTAACTGTCCCCTGCCTGCCTTCGTCCTTCTCTCCTTGCAGGTGGTGACCTCGGCCATGACCTGCTCCCACTTCTCCCTTCTCTGGGAACTGGCCCATCTCTCAGGTTCGGCCGCTGAGCTTCCTCCCAGCCAGGTGAATGAGCATGGTTGTGTGAGGTGTCCCTTTTGCCATATCGCCCCCCGCCCAGACTTTACTGACACCCCCTTCTGCTCCCCCTTCCCTCCCCAGGAGCAGCTGCTGAACCTCAAAGAGAAAGTGGAGTCCTTCTGCTCTCTTTGCCAGAATTGCCTCATGGATGTGGATTCCAAGGTCCAGGAGCAGGTGGGTGACAGGCAGGGCCAAGACCTGCCTCATGCTGGGGAGGGAGGAGGGAAGATGGCTACTGGGCCTCTGCTGGCCTTGCCCACAAAAGTGGGGAGGCTCCAAACATCACCGTTTTGCTTCTTGCACTTCTGTCATGGCAGAAGCTTTGAGTGTCTTAAGGTGCGACTGATAGAAGAGTGCATCATAATAAAGGATTGATAGACAGCTAGAGAGAGAAAGAGATATTGATCACATAATTAAAGGTAAAGGTTTCCCCTGACATTAAGTCTAGTTGTGTCAGACTCTGGGGTGGCGGTGTGTGTGTGTGCTCAATTTCTAAGCCGAAGAACCAGCGTTGTCCATAGACACCTCCAAGTTGATGTGGCCAGCATGACTGCATGGAGTGCCACTCCCTTCCTACCAAGGTGGCACCTATTGATTACTCGAATTTGCATGTTTTTGAATTGCTAGGTTGGCAGAAGCTGTAGCTAAGAGCGGGAACTCACCCTGCTCCCCGGGTTTGAACCGCCAACCTTTCGGTCCGCAAGTTCAGCGTTTTAACCCGCTGCGCCACCAGAGGGCCCAGTCACATAATAGCCATAATAATAATAATAATAATAATAATAATAAAGATCAGGCAGCAGTTTAACCCGCTGCACCATCAAAGGGACTAATCACATAATAGTCTTAATAATAATAATGATTAATAATAATAAAGATCAGGCAGCGGTTTAACCCGCTGCGCCACCACACATAATAGCCATAATAATAAATAATAATAACAATAATAATAAAGATCAGGCAGCAGTTTAACAATGATTTTATGATGACGACTGACCATTGTAATTATATGACTGTATTTTGCTTTTTAATGTCTTAGTTTAGTGTAATTTGGAATACGGTGTTTTTAATGATTGTAATATTGATGTTGGAAACCGGCCTGAGTCCCTCGATGGAGGTGAGAAGACCGGGATACAAAACTGCTAAATTAATTAATTAATTAATTAACCCGCTGCACCATCAGAGGGCCCAGTCACATAATAGTCATAATAATAATAATAATGATTAATAATAATAAAGATCAGGCAGCAGTTTAACCCACTGCGCCACCAGAGGGCCCAATCACATAATAGTCGTAATAATAATAATAATAATAATAATAATAAAGATTAGTCAGCAGTTTAACCCACTGCACCATCAGAGGGCCCAATCACATAATAGTAATAATAATAATAATAATAATAAGAATAATAATAAAGATCAGGCAGCAGTTTAACCCGCTGCGCCATCAGAGGGCCCAATCACATAATAGTCATAATAATAATAATAATAATAATAATAATAATAAAGATTAGTCAGCAGTTTAACCCACTGCACCATCAGAGGGCCCAATCACATAATAGTAATAATAATAATGATTAATAATAATAAAGATCAGGCAGCAGTTTAACTCGCTGCACCATCAGAGGGCCCAATCACATAATAGTCGTAATAATAATAATAATAATAAAGATTAGGCAGCAGTTTAACCCACTGCACCATCAGAGGGCCCAATCACATAATAGTCATAATAATAATAATAATAATAATAATAATAATAAAGATTAGTCAGCAGTTTAACCCACTGCACCATCAGAGGGCCCAATCACATAATAGTAATAATAATAATAATAATAAATAATAATAAAGATCAGGCAGCAGTTTAACCCGCTGCGCCATCAGAGGGCCCAATCACATAATAGTCATAATAATAATAATAATAATAATAATAATAATAAAGATTAGTCAGCAGTTTAACCCACTGCACCATCAGAGGGCCCAATCACATAATAGTAATAATAATAATAATAATAATAATAATAATAATAAAGATCAGGCAGCGGTTTAACCCGCTGCGCCATCAGAGGGCCCAATCACATAATAGTCATAATAATAATGATTAATAATAATAAAGATCAGGCAGCGGTTTAACCCGCTGCGCCATCAGAGGGCCCAATCACATAATAGTAATAATAATAATGATTAATAATAATAAAGATCAGGCAGCAGTTTAACCCGCTGCGCCACCAGAGGGCCCAATCACATAATAGTCATAATAAAAATAAAAATAATGATTAATACTAATAAAGATCAGGCAGCGGTTTAACCCGCTGCGCCATCAGAGGGCCCAATCACATAATAGTCATAATAATAATAATAATAATAAAGATCAGGCAGCAGTTTAACCCGCTGCACCATCAGAGGGCCCAATCACATAATAGTCGTAATAATAATAATAATAATAATAATAATAAAGATCAGGCAGCGGTTTAACCTGCTGCGCCACCAGAGGACTCAATCACATAATAGCCATAATAATAATAATAATAATAAAGATCAGGCAGCAGTTTAACCCGCTGTGCCACCAGAGGGTCCAGTCACAGAATAGCCATAAATAATAATAATAATAATAATAATAATAATAATAATAATAATAAAGATCAGGCAGCGGTTTAACCCACTGCGCCACCAGAGGGCCCAATCACATAATAGTAATAATAATAATAATAATAATAATAATAATAATAATAATAATAAATAAAGATCAGGCAGCAGTTTAGCAGGCGAAACGTCAGGAGAGAATGCCTCTAGACCATGGCCATATAGCTCGAAAAAACCGAACGGATTCTCCCCTATGAACCATCAAGGCTATTAAGATCTTCCAGGGGGGGCCTGCTCTTGGTCCCACCACCCTCGCAATCACGGTTGGTGGGGACGAGGGACAGGGCCTTCTCGGTGGTGGCTCCCCGGCTTTGGAACTCCCTCCCACTAGAGATTAGATCTGCTCCCTCCCTCCTGACGTTCAGGAAACTACTAAAGACCTGGCTCTGGAATGTGGCATTCGAGGACTGAATCTATAACCTCCTTCCACAAGGAAGGAGGATGATGAACTGCGACTATGATTATGACTATGACTATGACTGGATTGACGACTTGGCTTAGGTAATTGTGATGATGATGTTTTTATTGTACTTTATTGTACTATTTTAATATGTAATGACGTTGCACTTTGTTGTACTTATATATTATTGTACTTTCATATATGCTGTAAACCGACCTGAGTCCCTCGCTGAGGTGAGAAGGCCGGTATAGAAAACTTCTAAATAAATAAATAATAAATAAAAACCTACAACAACCCAATAATAATAATAATAATAATAATAATAATAATAATAATAAAGATCAGGCAGCAGTTTAACCCGCTGCACCATCAGAGGGCCTAATCACATAATAGTCCACATTATTATTATTATTATTATTATTATTATTATTATTAATAATAAAGATCAGGCAGCGGTTTAACCTGCTGCGCCACCAGAGGGCCCAATCACATAATAGTCATAATAATAATAATAATAATAATAATAATAATAAAAAATAAAAATCAGCCAGCGCTTTAACCCTCTGCACCACCAGGGGGCCCAATCCATAGTAGTAGTAGTAGTAGTAGTAGTAGTAGTATTTATTTATTTATTTTATTTACTTTGCTTATATACCGCTGTATCTCAAGCCCGAAGGCGACTCACGGCGGTTCACAAACAGTAAAAACAGTAGAAACAGCAGTGGTTCCATACAACATATAACAATTGACTTAACACATTATCCATAAATTACCAATAAGCAGTTACAATGCACAATTATTACAAAAAACAACCGTACCCAATCTTCTCATCATCCAAGCGTAGTCCAGGTTCGTCGTCCATTGTTCCATTCCTATGTTCCATTACCAGATTGCACTAAATTACTCAAACGCCTGCACAAACATCCAGGTCTTCACTTTCCTGCGGAATACCATTAGAGATGGTGCTAGTCTAATGTCCGTAGGAAGGGCGTTCCACAGCCGAGGAGCCACCACCGAGAAGGCCCTATCTCTCGTCCCCGCCAGCCGTGCTTGAGAAGCAGGCGGGATCGAGAGCAGGGCCTCCCCGGAAGATCTCAAAGTCCTGGTGGGTTCATAGGCAGAGATGCGGTCAGATAGGTAGCTTGGGCCGGAACCGTTTAGTAGTAGTAGTAATAATAATAATAATAAAGATCAAACTGCAAAGACTCTGGCACAACCCAGTCAAGGGGGTCCCAGTGGTGCTCAACACACTGGGCGCAGTGCCTCAAGACCTTGGTCTACACCAGTGGTTCTCAACCTGGGGTCCCCAGATGTTTTTGGCCTTCAACTCCCAGAAATCCTAACAGCTGGTAAACTGGCTGGGATTTCTGGGAGTTGTAGGCCAAAAACATCTGGGGACCCCAGGTTGAGAACCACTGGTATAGAGTTACAGCCTGTGCTGGATGGAGTAACACTCCATCTGAAGCTGCAGAAGGCCACCCTACTGAGATCTGCATGTATTATTTGCTCATACATCAGAGAGCCCTAGACACTTGGGAAGTCTCCAACGTGGGATCGAATACAAAAGCCAGCATCGTGATCTTGTTTGCTGTGTACTAATCTTGTTGTCTGTCAAATAATAATTATTATTTACTGGTTGCCACTGCTGTCCCTGGCCTCCTTGTCTCCCTCCCAGGCCTTTGTGCTCCTGAGCGACCTCCTCCTCATCTTCAGCCCACAGTCGACCCAAAGAGGAGGAGGAGGAAGCAATGAGGGCCTGGCGGCTCTGACCTATCAAGCGGACCCGGCTCTGCACTCTCAGATGGCGGGGTTCCTGGTAGACCACGTCTTCAACCACTGCCAGGATCAAGGTCAGGGAGGGGTAGCCCTGCTTTTTTTTGGGGGGGGGGGGGGGTGTTGTGGAGCCTGGGATGAGCAGGATGGACACGATCAAAGTCTCTTCCCCCCCTCTTTCCGCTTTTTGGCTTCAGACAGCATTGTGGGCGAAGAGGAGGACAGCGAAGCGCTCCACATTGAGCGCCTGCACCAGCGTCGCAACCTCCTGGCTGGGTTCTGCAAGCTGGTCATCTATGGGGTGCTGGAGCTGAGCGCTGCCTCGGATGTCTTCAAGTACTACGCCAAGGTGCGTGTGAGCAGGAGGGAAGGGTGCCCATCTGGGCCAATCCTGGAGCCTGCAATGGGTGGTATGTCTCTATGTGGGGGCTGTTCCCTGCCTGAGACCCCTCCAGTGCCTCCTGGCTTGCTTCCTTGCCTGCAAAGGGTCCTCTGGAAGGGGTCAGTTCCTCTACTGGCCACAAAGAACACAGCCGATGGGAACTGGGGTCTGCATCCCACCCATAATGCCCCTTCCCAGCTTTTCCCAAGAAGTTTCCAGTGTTGTTGTTCTTCCCGGTCACTTCTAGAGAATCCTAACCTCCTCTTCTCCTTCTGCCCTTTGCTTTCTGTGGCAGAGAAAAAAAGAATCCTTCAGTTCCAGAGGCCTGGTGGACAGGTGGACAGATCTTTCTATAGCCCACTGTCCGAGAGGCCTGCTTCCCCAACCTCCCCTCTTCGATAGATACGTAAATGCTAGATATGTGGAAGGGTTCGACTGTTTGACCAGAGACAAACTAACCCGTTTGGAAAGGTTTGGCCATCCTTTTTAGCAGAAGACTAACTGCACCCGTTGCTGTGGTCAGCCTTCCCTCCCTCTTTCTCTCCTCCTTTCTTTCTCGCCTTCCGTTTTTTCTTTCCTTCTCTCCTTCCTTCCTTCTCTTCCTCTTCCCTTCCTTCCTTCCCCTCCCTTTCTTTCCCTTCCTCTTTCTCTCCTTTCTTCCTTCCTTCCCTTTTTTCTTTCCTTCTCTCCTTCTCTTCCTCTTCCCTTCCTTCCTTCCCCTCCCTTTCTTTCCCTTCCTCTTTCTCTCCTAATTTCTTTCTCTCCTTCCCTTTTTTCTTTCCTTCTCTCCTTCCTTCTCTTCCTCTTCCCTTCCTTCCTTCCCCTCCCTTTCTTTCCCTTCCTCTTTCTCTCCTCTTCCTTCCTTCCCTTTTTTCTTTCCTTCTCTCCTTCTCTTCCTCTTCCCTTCCTTCCTTCCCCTCCCTTTCTTTCCTTTCCTCTTTCTCTCCTAATTTTCTCTCCTTCCCTTTTTTCTTTCCTTCTCTCCTTCCTTCTCTTCCTCTTCCCTTCCTTCCTTCCCCTCCCTTTCTTTCCCTTCCTCTTTCTCTCCTCCTTTCTATCTCTCCTTCCCTTTTTTCTTTCCTTCTCTTCCTCTTCCCTTCCTTCCTTCCCCTCCCTTTCTTTCCCTTCCTCTTTCTCTCCTTTCTTCCTTCCTTCCCTTTTTTCTTTCCTTCTCTCCTTCTCTTCCTCTTCCCTTCCTTCCTTCCCCTCCCTTTCTTTCCCTTCCTCTTTCTCTCCTTTCTTCCTTCCTTCCCTTTTTTCTTTCCTTCTCTCCCTTCCTTCCTTCCTTCCTTCCTTCTTCCTTCCTTCCTTCCTTCTTCCTTCCTTCCTTCCCCTCTTTTCTTTCCTTCCTCTTTTTCCCTTCTTCCTTCTCTAACTATTCTTGGAACTGCAACTCCCAGCAGTTCTCCTGATCAATCCTATCGATCTCTATCTAATCTATCTGGAGGATTTCTGGGAGTTGCAGTCCAGGAACAGGAAATTGGAAATCTGCAGGGATTGGGATGCTCTCAAATAAATCCAAGGAGAAGAAAGTTTGCATCTTGGAAGCAGTGCATTTGGATCATCTTCCTCTCCTAAAAGGCCTGGTCTAGGGGATGCTGGGAGCTATAGTTCCAACAGACCTCACAACCTCTGAGGATGCTTGCCATAGATGCAGGCGAAACGTCAGGAGAGAATGCCTCTAGAACATGGCCATATAGCCCGAAAAAACCTACAACAACCCAAATACGCAGTACTTCGTAAGATACACATATTAAAACATACATCCATAAAATGTGTATCAAAATACGCACACAGTTTAAAATCCACCATTAAAACTGCGTAGCCAGATTCCATAGCACCAGGTTCCATAGTGTTCAGGTCACAAGAGCCCCGCAAAACCCACTTATTTCCAGGCTTAGAGAGGCACCCCTTTTGTCACACCTGCTTATATAGAACTGCAGATTTTGCTGAATCATTGCATCCATTTAACCCTTTGTGTGCTTGACTCACATTTTTGCAACTAGTCAATTTTTAATATTTCTTGACAGCTCCAGGCTGCCTCGCCTGCTTCTGTGGAGACCCCAAACCAGACTGAACTGGGGGGACTGGCTGGCATTTGGGAGGAGGGCGCCCTTGCCCCATTGCTAAGAGATCCTGTGCCCCTTTCCCCCTCCTTTGAGACCCTAGGCCAGTGATGGGCAACCTTTTGAGCGTGGTGTGTCAAAATTCGCCAAAAAACTGAGCATAATTCAGGTGGTGTGTCACTTCAAGAAAAAAACCATAATTTCGCAATATTTAGTTTAAATAACAAAAAATGTATAATTGTAATTCCCACTTTCTCTCTTATCATGTTGTTCTACCTCTCTTTATGTAAATAATATCCTTTTTGGAGTGTTTAATAAAAATATAATTTTAAAAACCCAACAAAATATTACTTATTTTAAATTTAATTTAAATGTATTTCTAGCATTTAATATGCTATTTAATGTATTTCTAATAATAATAATAATGCAATAACAATAAAGTAACATTGCAAAATAATATTTTGATATTTAATTTACCATTTCATTTAAGGCATATATATATCTATATATATAGGCATATATTTAAAAATATTTAAAATGCATTAAATTAAATGTCAAATTAAAATTCAATTTACCATTTCATTTAAGGCATTCTGAAATATTTGAGTAATATAGCAAAGTATTATTTATCATTTAATTTATTTAAATATGTAACTCCTTAATATTTAGGAAACAATGCAAAATAATATTCGTTTCCTTAATAATTAAATAAACCAATATTATTTTGCAATGTTACCTAAATATTAATAATTAAATATTTTTAAATTTGACATTTAATTTAATGCATTTTAATATTTGAATAATATAGCAAAGTAATAGTATTTTATCATTCAGTTTAAATATGAAACTCCTTAATATTTAGGTAACATTGCAAAATAATAATTTCTTTCCTATTTATTTTTTATTATTATTTATTATTATTATTTATTATTATTTATTATTTTTTATTTTTTAAAATGGCATAAAATAAATAAACAATATCTGGCAGGCGCGTGTCAGTACAAATGGCTACGCGTGTCATAGGTTCGCCATCACGGCCCTAGGCATCAGAGCCCCATGTGGCTTCAGGCTGCAAAGGAGGAGGAGGTGGCGGCGCTGACCTCCGCCTGACTCTCGGCTCTTTTGCCGGTCCAGTACTACAATGACTATGGGGACATCATCAAGGAGACGCTGAATCGGGCCCGCCAGATCGACCGGACAGAGTGGGCGCAGACCCTGCTCCTCAGCCTGCAGCAGGTATTTGGGAGGGAATTGGCATGGGGCGAGGGAGGGGTGCCTGGCTGGCGGCCAATGAGGAACCCACTTTCTCCTCTTCTGTCAGCTGCTGACCGAGCTGCTCCTGGAAAAAGGGCCCGCAGGCATGGAGTCGGAGGCCTTCCAGGAGATCCGGGACCTGGCGCGGCGCTTCTCCCTGCTCTTTGGGCTGCATCAGCTCCAGAACCGCTCGGCCCTTGTGGCTCTGCACAAGTGAGGAAACCGTTTATTTATTTGTCATGTCAGGAGCAACCAGACATTTGTATTACATTTTTTTCACTTTCTTGGTGTCTATTTTACTCCTGTGAATTAGTCAAATTCAGAACTTTGATTCAATTGAGTGGATAGTTATATGAATTTATAAAAAAAATGAATTAATTGATTAATCAATTAAACTATCAGCCCACCAGGACCCTAAGATCTTCTGGAGAGTCCCTGCTCTCTATCCCACCGGCTTCCCAAGTGCGGCTGGCGGGAACGAGAGACAGGGCCTTCTCTGTGGTGGCCCCTCGGCTTTGGAACACCCTCCCTATAGAGATACGATCAGCCTCTTCGCTGATGGTCTTTCGGAAGAGATTAAAAACATGGTTGTGTAAACAAGCATTCAATTAGTTTGTTACTATTGAATTTATAGACTAAGGACTGGTTAATTATGGATGACGAACTCTGGACTGTGATTTTTGTGACAAGAAGCATGGTATTATTATTGGTGGCCCAATAATTTGTATTGTTTACGTGTTGTTGTTTTAAATTGTACATTGCTTTTAATTGCTGTAAACCGCAATGAGTCGCCGATTTAGGCTGAGATATTAGCGGTATACAAGTGTATTAAATAAATAAATAAATAAATAAATAATCAGTAATAAATAGAAAATTGTGGCAAAATAAATAAACACAATGTGTTCAATGCAATGGTTCACTGCCCATCATAGTGGATATTTCTTTTGTTTTTCTCGTTTAAAATAATCTTTATTAATTTTTCCATAAAAACATACAGTAACTGGGTGGGTAAGATAGAAGGGGGGTAGAAAGAAATAGAGGGGGTAGCAGCATAGAAAGGATAGAGAGTAGTCTGATTTATGGCTACTGAAAAATATATAGTGTGCCAGGTGTAGAAACTGAAATTTGAAAAAATGATTGTGAGGGAAGTGGGGTGTGATTGTTTTGAATCTGGCGTTGACTTCCCAGTATCTTTCGGAGGTTCTTCCTGTTCCTTCATTCCTTCCCTCAATTTTACTTTCCCTCTTTCGTTTTTCTTCTGCTCTCCCCTAATTTATATCTTCTTTCGGCTCTTTCATGTGATTATTTTCATATATTTATTTTCTCTACTAAATATATTGTTACTTGTTTCCAGTCTATTTCGGTTGTTGGAGTACCCTTTTTTTGAAAGTATATAAGTTAATTTGTCCATATTTCTTATATCAAGGATCTTCGTTAGCCATTCCTCTTCCTTCGGAGGATCTTTTTCTTTCCAATGTTTTGCATAAATTATTCTAGCTGCTGTCGTTAAGAGGAATAGGATTTTGTCCTTATTTTTTCCATTTTTATGTTGTGCATCCCTAATAAGAAGGTTTCTGGTTTCCAAGGTATGTCGATCTTCAGTATTCTTTGTAACGATTTTTGTATTTTTTTTCCAATAATTTGTCGCTTTTGGGCAGGTCCACCATAGGTGGTAGTATGTCCCTTCCTGTTTTCCGCACTTCCAACATTTTGTGTTCGTATTTTTATTGAATTTCCCTAACCTATGTGGGGTTATATACCACCTATGGGATATCTTAAACCAATTTTCTTTGAGTTCCATTGCTTTCGAGTATTTTAGCTTCTTATTCCATATTTCTTCCCATTCTTCTTTCTTTATCTCTCTTCCTAGGTTGTCCTTCCACTTCCTCATATAGGTTTTCTCCATTTCTGTGTCTCCTTCTCCTTTTAAGAGTTTTTTGTATATCTTTGAGGTTAATTTATTTTCCGTTTGCATTATTTTGTCCCAAAAGCATTTGTATTGCATTTTTAACAAAACAAACAAACAGACAGACAGACAAAACACGAAGTTTGCAAGCTTGGAAGCCATTACAATTTGTATATAAGTTAAGCATATTCATGATACCTTGTGAAGTCAGGATGACTTAGACAAGTTCCTGTGGCTGATAAAACTATCAGACAATTCATAGTCTGATACAACTATTTAAAAAATCCCAAGCAACAGGAATGAAGTAACGCAATAGTTGATTTGTTAATATTTATATAACTTGGGATAGCAAATATAAAACTATGTGGGTTGGTTTTGTTGTTTTGTTGGAGAGTATTTATTTGTTTGTCGTGTCAGGACAACCAGTCAAATATATCACATTTCTAACAGAACAAAGCAAACAAACAGACAAGATACAAAATTTGTGGGGTTTTGTAGTTGATTAGATGTCCTTTGACCAGTATCTGGCCACTTGGAGTGCTCTGGTGTTGCTGCAAGAAGGTCCTCCATTGTGCATGTGGCAGGGCTCAGGTTGCATTGCAGCAGGTGGTCAGTGGTTTGCTCCTCTCCACACTCGCATGTCATGGATTCAACTTTGTAGCCCCATTTCTGAAGGTTGGCTCTGCATCTCGTGGTGCCAGAGAGCAGTCTGTTCAGCGCCTTCCAAGTCGCCCAGTTTCTGTGTGCCCAGGGGGGAGTCTCTCATTTGGTATCAGCCATGGATTTGAGGTCTGGGTTTGAGCCTGCCACTTTTGGACTCTCGCTTGCTGAGGTGTTCCAGCGAGTGTCTCTGTAGATCTTAGAAAACTATTTCTAGATTTAAGTCATGACGTGCTGGCTGATACCCAAACAAGGGATGAGCTGGAGATGTCTCTGCCTTGGTCCTTCACTATTGGCTGCTACTTCCCGGCGGATGTCAGGTGGTGCAATACCGCTAGACAGTGTAATTTCTCCAGTGGTGTAGGGCGCAGACACCCCGTGATAATGCGGCATGTCTCATTAAGAGCCACATCCACCGTTTTAGCGTGGTGAGATGTGTTCCACACTGGGCATGCATACTCAGCAGCAGAGTAGCACAGCACAAGGGCAGATGTCTTCACTGTGTCTGGTTGTGATCCCCAGGTTGTGCCAGTCAGCTTTTGTATGACATTGTTTCTAGCGCCCACTTTTTGCTTGATGTTCAGGCAGTGCTTCTTGTAGGTAAGAGAACGGTCCAGAGTGACTCCCAGGGATTTGAGTGCGCTGCAATGCTTCAGTGGGATTCCTTCCCAGGTCATCCTCAGAGCTCGGGATGCTTCTGAAGGTGAAAGGCACATGTCTGTGTTTTAGATGGGTTAGGGATCAGCTGGTTTTCCCTGTAATAGGCAGTAAGAGCACCTAGAGCTTCGGAGAGCTTCTGTTCGACCATCTCAAAGCTCCCTGCTTGAGCAGTAATGGCACGATCATCAGCATAGATGAAACTCTCTGTCCCTTCTGGCAGTGGCTGGTCATTTGTGTAGATGTTGAACATGGATGGAGCAAGCACGCTCCCCTGAGGCAGGCCGTTCTTCTGTTTCCGCCATCTGCTTCTCTGGCCCTGGAACTCAACAAAAAAGCTCCTGTTGTTTTGTTGGAGAGTGAGGTATATTGAAAAAATTATTGTGAATAAAGAGGAGAGATCTTGTTTTAGACACAGTTTGTGATTTATATTGCTAAACAACAAGGGATAAAAAACTCTTCCTGGTTTTAAAAACACGCTTCTGTTTGCCTGTCTGCTCTTCAAATCAGACAAACTCCAGAGTTACTCAGATAACTAGAGTTCCTCATACACAGATGGAATCTATATAAATAAAAATGTAATGTTCGTTTGTGGGATTAACAGAACTCAAAAACCACTGGACGAATTGACACCAAATTTGGACACAAGACACCTAACAACCCAATGTATGTCCTTCACTCAAAAAATTGATTTTGTCATTTGGGAGTTGTAGTTGCTGGGATTTATAGTTCACCTATAATCAAAGAGCATTCTGAACCCCACCAACGATGGAATTGAACCAAACTTGGCACACAATTCTCCCATGACCAACAGAAAATACTGGAAGGGTTTGGTGGGCAGTGTCCTTTGGTTTTAGAGTTGTAGTTCAGCTACATCCAGAGATCACTGTGGACTCAAACACTGATGGATCTGGACTAAACTACACAAATACTCAGTATGCCCAACTGTGAACACTGGTGGAGTTTGGGGAAAAAACAATCTTGACACTTGGGAGTTGTAGTTGCTGGGATTTATAGTTCATTTACAATCACAGAGCATTCTGAACCCTGTTAGCGTCAGCAGATGTTTTGTAGAAGCTTAGAAGAAAACATGGACTCTGGAGTCATCTGGTATAAAGCAGGTTCAATTTTACTTAGAGCAGTTCCAAAACACAACCATTCTTGTAAGCGAGCAGACATGAAGTACACAGAACACAGGACAAAGGAAGTTGCAAATGTAAACAAACTTGCAGCTGGCTAGTGTTATCTCACAGATAGACACAGCTAGACATCCCAGGGTCACAAGTCACATTCTCACAGCTTGTTGCTTGTTTATGCTCTACTGCAGGGGTAGGGAACCTTTGGCCCTCCAGCTGTGGTGGACTTCAACTCCCACAATTCCTTGAGGCTCGGCATTGGGCCAAGGTAAGCCTTTGGGGCGAATGCCGAGCCTCAAGGAATTGTGGGAGTTGAAGTCCACCACAGCTGGAGGGCCAAAGGTTCCCTACCCCTGCTCTACTGCATAAACACACATCCTGGTAATACAATCCTATTGCAATCACATTGCTACAACATGAAATTATATTTAAACACATACATCATACACTGACAAACCCCACCAACAATAGAAGTGGGCCCCATGTGGGCCACAGCAACGCGTGGCAGGGGACGGCTAGTGCTAAGAAAAAAATACATTACAGAAGAGTTGGCTTTCCCTAATTCTTTCAGCTTAGTATACTCAGGAATTGAAGTTTTGTCTCTTTTTTAGAAAGTCTATACTTTTTTGTGCATTCTCAACTAAGAGTTGAGGAGACACCTTTCCTGCTGCTGCTGCCACCCCATCTCCATCTCTACCTCCTCTTTCTCCTTCCTTCTCAGGGCAGGGATCAAGTTTGCCTTCCAGGAGGCGGCCTCCCCGAGCGCCCAGCTGGGCCTGGTCCACCTGCCCTTCCTGGAGCTGTTGAGCGAGTTCTCCCCGCGACTGATGCATCCCGACAAGGCCCTCCTGTGAGCGCCTTTATTTATTTTTATTTTATTTACAGTACTTCTATACCGCTTTTCTCATCCCTAGGGGGACTCAAAGCTTTTGAGGGAGCCCTGCTGTGGGGGGCAGTGGCCAACCTTTCCTCGTTTCCTTTCCATGACAGTTAATGCCTGGATGTCCCCCACCATCCCCCCTCCTTCTCCCTTGCAGCTTGTCCTACCTGAAGAGGTTCTGCCCGGCTGCTCAGCCTGAGGAGCCCCACTGGACCTCCTTCCTGGTCTACCAGCGTTCCCTGAGCCCCCAGGCAGAGGAGCGGCCCAAGTCGGCCGCCAAGAGGAGCCGCCTGGACGGTGGGTGGAGGGATGTGCGCCCCCTCCCCCCAAATGGAGTTGCCCCTGTGGCTTGGGAGGGAGGGCTGCGCAGGGTCTCCTGGTGGGTAACCGTCTCCCTTGCCACTCTTTGCCAGGGTCCTCTTCCTCTGAGCTGCAGGCTATTGATGCCAGCCTCCCCTCCAGCAGAATCAGCAGCCGCATGCAGACCCCACTGCTGACCTCCACGGCCCTCAGGGTCAAGGGCCAGGCAAAGGGGGGCCTCCAGCCGAAGGGGCAGGTGGACTCCGAGGGCTCCGAGTCAGACTTTGTGCTCAGGTGAAGGGGCCCTGCCTGGCTGGGGGGGGGGGGGGGGGGGGGGGGGGGGGGGGGGGGGGGGGGGGGGGGGGGGGAGGGAAGCGCTCGCTTTTCTTTGATCACACACAGAGAAGGCCAGGCTGACTGCTTTGCTTGTGGTCTTTCCTTCAGCAGCAGCCACACTCCGCTGCCCTCCCAGGGGAGGCCCCCACGCAGACACCACCTGCAGCCACAGCTGCCCATGAAGAGGGACCACAGTGGGCTCCTTCTGGGCCGAAGACCAGACCGGTAAGAACTTCAGCATACCTTTACATTTTAGGTCTGCTCATATGTTTTCCACAAACGCCCCATCACTTTTTCGCCCATGTTCCAGCATTACTTTCCATTTTAGGTTCTTGTGGGTTTTTTCGGGCTATAGAGCCATGTTCTAGAGGCATTTTCTCCTGACGTTTCGCCTGCATCTATGGCAAGCATCCTCAGAGGTGGTGAGGTCTGTTGGAAGTAGGAAAATGGGTTTATATATCTGTGGAATGACCAGGGTGGGACAAAGGACTTTTGTCTGCTGGAGCTAGGTGTGAATGTTTCAACTGACCACCTTGATTAGCTATTCATGGCTTGGAAATGTTTTGTTGAAAGGTGTTAAGATGTGCCTGGTTGGTTCCTCTCTGTTGTTTTGCTGTTGTAATTTTAGAGTTTTTTAATACTGGTAGCCAGATTTTGTTCATTTTCATGGTCTCTTCTTCTGAATTGTACACAAGCAAGTGACAATTTCAACAGAAAGGAAGAGACCATGAAAATGAACAAAATCTGGCTACCAGTATTAAAAAACTCTAAAATTACAACAGCAAAACAGCAGAGAGGAAACAACCAGGCACATCTTAACACCTCTCAACAAAAGTTTTTCCCAGGCTCAGGCAGGCCTTCAAATGCTAATGAAGGTGGTCAGTTGAAACATTCACACCTAGCTCCAGCAGAGAAGAGCTCTTTGCCCCACCCCAGCCATTCCACAGATATATAAACCTATTGTCCTAATTCCAACAGACCTCACTACCTCTGAGGATGCTTGCCATAGATGCAGGCGAAACGTCAGGAGAAATGCCTCTAGAACATGGCTCTATAGCCCGAAAAAACCCACAAGAACCTAGTGATTCCAGCCATGAAAGCCTTCGACAATACTTTCCATTTTAATTTTACATTTGGCCTTTCCATAGTTTTTAATCGTGTGGTCTTATTGTTAATGTTGCATTATTGTATTGTCCATGTTTTATTTTTAATTGCTTGTATTGTTGTTATTACTGTTTGTATTGTTGTATTTGGGCTCGGCCTCATGTAAGCCGCACCAAGTCCCTTGGGGAGATGGTAGCGGGTACAAATAAAGTGTTGTTGTTATTATTATTATTATTATTATTATTATTATTATTACTCACCTGAGCCATTGAATGCTTGCCTTTTTGTAAGTGTAAACCACCCTGAGTCCCTTTGGGGAGAGAGGGCAGTCTAGAAATAATAATAATAATAATAATAATAATAATAATAATAATAATAATAATAATAATAATAGTAATAGTAATAAATACATTTATAACCCCACCATCTCCCCAAAGGGGACTCAGAGCGGCTTACATGAGGCCAAGCCCAGCGATATATTACAGCAACATAAATATAAACAACAAAATAACATCACAATAAAATAAATAAACCAATCAAGTAAAATAAACAGTACAAAATAACATAATAACATAATGGGAAATAAAACACAGTGGGCGGGCCAAATGCACGACATAAAATGATAAAACACTGGATGAGATAGCAATGAAAAGGTACAATTGTTGGGGAGTCATAATATTATATATTATTGTTATTTATATTATTATTATTATTGTTGTATTGTCGAAGGCTTTCATGGCGGAATCACTGGGTTGTTGTAGGTTTTTTCGGGCTATATGGCCATGTTCTAGAGGCATTTTCTCCTGACGTTTCGCCTGCATCTATGGCAAGCATCCTCAGAGGTAGTGAGGTCTGTTGGAACTAGGAAAATTGGTTTATATATCTGTGGAATGACCAGGGTGGGACAAAGGACTCTTGTCTGCTGGAGCTAATCACCTCTGAACAAAAGATTGCTCCAGGCTATCAAATGTTAATAAAGATGGTCAGTTGAAACATTCACACCTAGCTCCAGCAGACAAGAGTCCTTTGTCCCACCCTGATCATTCCACAGATATATAAACCCATTTTCCTAGTTCCAACAGACCTCACTACCTCTGAGGATGCTTGCCATAGTTGCAGGCGAAACGTCAGGAGAGAATGCCTCTAGAACATGGCCATAGAGCCCAAAAAAACCTACAACTACCCAGTGATTCCAGCCATGAAAGCCTTCGACAATTAAATGTAATTATTGCTGAACTTGCTGACTGAAAGGTCAGTGGTCCAAACCTGGGGAGTAGGGTGAGTTTCCGCTATTAGCCCCAGCTTAATAGGTCTGCTCATATGTCTCTCAACAAACGCCACTATCACCTGTTCGTCCATGTTCAGCACTATTTCCAATTTTAATTTTACATTTGGCCTTCCCATAGTTTTAATTGTATGTTGTCTTATTGATAATGTTATATGTTTATGTTTTATTTTAATTGCTTGTATTGTTGTGTTCGGGCTCGGCCTCATGTAAGCCGCATCGAGTCCCTTGGGGAGATGGTAGCAGGGTACAAATAAAGTGTTATTATTATTATTCTGTCAACCTAGCAGTTTGAAAACATACAAATGTGAGTAGATCAATAGGTACTGCTCTGGCAGGGACATAATGGGGCTCTATGCAGTCATGCCGGTCACATGACCTTGGAGGCGTCTATGGACAACGCTGGCTCTTCGGATGAGAAATGGAGATGAGTACCAACCCCCAGAGTCAGACACAACTAGACTTGACGTCAGGGGAAACTTTTACCTTTTTTATTGTATTTTAATCCACTTTACCACATTGTTCCTAATGAATTTTGTATTGTGCATTTAAAACTTGACTAAGTGTGGGATTCTTAGCTGCCTCGAGTCCCCAAGGGAGAAAGGTGGGGTATAAATAAAGTTAATAATAATACTGCTGGGGAGATGGAGGCAGAGACAACCCCCCTCCCTTCCCCATTTATGCCCCACAGGCAGCAGCTGATGGAAGCTGAAGAGGTCCTGATCGAGAGCCTAGAGAGCAGCGAGGTCGAGGAGGAAAAAGATGACGGCTTTGCCTCTGGACAGGTGAGGGGGGGCTCAATGGTTGTGGAGAGGGGGGGACATATGGACCCAGGCGGCCCATTTCCTGCAGCTCCTCTGTTAGGACTTCCTCTCCAGGAGGAGTTTTGGATCATCAGGGAGCTCTTGCTTTTTTTCCATGGAATAGTGCTGATGCTTTTCTCTTGCTTTTCCCCTTCCTTTTTATTTTGCCTGATCACACCAGGATTCCCCCCCCCCCCCCAAAAGGAGGGCCATGAGAGTGTGGGCTCTATCTACACCTGATTGATAGGCTCCCCCCCCCCCCCCGGATAGGCTAGCTGTACAGTGTTCTCTTGCTATTTGCGGCTCGCTTTTAGCGGATTTGCTGTTTCGCGGGTTTTTGAAAATATTAATATAAAATATTTACGTCCAGTGGAGGCCAGAGACCCCAGAAGTGCGGCAAGGAAGGCCTCCCTCCCTGGCCTGCTGCTGCTTGCATAACGTTGGAGGATCTGCAGGGGTCTGTGGAGGCCAGGGAGGCAGTCAGGCGCCTTTGGCACCGGGATTGTGGCGCAGCTGGCTGAGTGTCAGCTGCATTAAGATTACTCTGACCAAAGGGCATGAGTTCGAAGCCAGCCTGGGTTGGAGTGGGCTTCCAACCAATTGTGTAGCCGGTTGTCGACCTTTGCAACCCGAAAGACAGTTGCATCTGTCAAGTAGGAAAATTAGGTACCACCTTTGTGTGGGGAGGCTAATTTAACTAATATGAGGCCATAAAAAGACTCCAGCAAAAGCACTCCAGCAAAGCATGCGGGGAATGCGGAAGTACTTCATCAGTGTCGCAGATGGACGATGAAAGCGACAGCTCCCCTGGCGGCCAGAAAAAGTTAAATAGCCTCTGTGTATGTCTGTATACGTTGTATGTCAAATTGGCATTGAATGTTTGCCATATATGTGTACACTATAATCCGCCCCGAGTCCCCTGCGGGGTGAGAAGAAGGGCGGAATATAAATATTGTAAATAAATAAATAAATTTGGGAGAGGCCGGGCGGTGGGTAAGGAAGTGTGGGTAGGAAAATAATATATAAAATAATGTATAAATATTAAAATTAATATGACGTCCCTATTTCATGGATTTTCCCTTATTGTGGGGGGGGGGGGGTTCCTGGAATGCTTTCTTGTTTTTATTGATGTGTTGTTGGGCTTGGCCTCATGTAAGCCGCTCCGAGTCCCTTGGGGAGATGGTGGCGGGGTATAAATACACCCAGATTAGATTACTGCAACGCACTCTTCGTGGGGTTGCCTTTGAAGACTGTTCGGAAACTCCAACTAGTCCAGCGGGAGGCAGCCAGAGTACTTACAGGAGCGTCATACAGGGAGCATACTACCCCTCTGGTATGTCAGCTCCACTGGCTGCCGATTCAATTCCGAGCACAATTCAAAGTACTGGTTTTGACCTACAAAACCCTATATGGTATCTGTCCGAACGGATCTCCCTCTAGGTCCTGCCTCGGAGTTTAAGATCTTCTGGGGAGGCCCTACTCTCGGCCCCGCCTCTATCACAAGTGAGATTGGCGGGGACGAGGAGCAGGGCCTTCTCGGTGGTGGCCCCTCACCTGTGGAATTCCCCCGGGGAAATTAGATCAGCGACATCCCTCCTTTCCTTTAGAAGGAAATTAAAAACATGGATTTGGGACCAGGCGTTTGGGCAATCTGGCAGATAAATAAAGGACTACGACGACCGATAAGAATAGATAATGTAGAACGAAATATGGACTCTGAGTTGGCGAATGCTGAGCTTGAGATTGGTTTATTGACTGTGGTATATATTGATTGTTTTAATTGTTTTAATTGCTGTTTTACACGTTTATTCGTATTATTGTGTGGGCATCAAATTGTGCCTTTTTGTAAGCCGCCCTGAGTCCCTCCCTTAGTGCAGGGGTTGAGAAGGGCGGGGTAGAAGTACACGAAATAAATAAATAAATAAATAAATTTTATTATTATTATTATTAACCCCCCGCACTAAGTGAGGGAACACTGTACACGAGAAGCCTGTGTTGGGGGTGAGCTAAATGCAGACCTTTTGCTAAGTCCGGGAAAGGGCATTGTGTCCATTGAGGTCTCTCTCTTCTTTGCAGAACGACTGAGACTGTGTTGTCCCCATCGGTCAGTGCCTTGTGCCTCGGGGCCAGTTTGTGAGGCTGAAGTTGAGCGTCGCTTGCTCTTTCTCCCAGGCCACTTCCCTCAGAAGGAAGGTTGGAGGGGGCCATTGTGGGACTGTTTCCGTTGCACTTATTTGCAGAGTTCTGGGCTGTTTTCCTGGCTCTGCTTGTTGACTCCTGTTGGGATAAAGTTGTTTTGTGCCAAGCACCTGCGGGCTTGTCCTTCTCTGTCCCGGTGGCTGCTATGACCCCGCGTTGAGGCGTATGGCGTAGGCATCGCTGTGGGTCACGTAGCGCACCCAGCGGTGGGGGAGGCTGCTCTGGGGCCCCACGAAGCGCAGGAAGCGGATCTGCAGCCCCGAGCAGGCAAAGGCCGGCACCTCGAAGGACAGGTTGGCCGGGCCCAGCTCCCGCAGGCCTCCGCGGCTCAGGCCGGGCACTTCCAGCTGCGGAAAGGAGGCAGGAAGGCCATGAGAGGGAACAAGAGGCATCTCTAACTGACCTCGACCAGCCTCCCTTGCCCCACACTCACCTTAAAGAGGGCAGAGAGCTGGGAGCCCCCCTGGATGCGGGGCACGACCCACTCGACGGACTTGGTGCTGGTCTGCAGGGCGGCCGTCTGCTCAGGGCTGCTCAGTTCCTGGGAGAGGCTGGGTGGGAGGGAGGAACAGGCAAGTGATCATCCCCCTGCCCCAGTGGGGTGACCCCTCCTCGGCCTGAAAGGCAGAGGCCGGACATTGCCCAGATGGGCACCAGGATTACCTCAGCACTGCTTTGGGGACCGGGAGGTGGACATGGACGTTGACAGCATGGCTGAGAGAGAGAGAGAGAGAGAGAAGGGAGATGAGGGTCTCTCTGTATTTTGGGGTGCTCACATGTTGGGCGAGTGGGCTTATTAGCAAACACCCTCCTCATAAATGTACATCACCAACTTAGCAGGAGCAGTGTGACCCAAACCAGAAGCCCAGAGTAATCGAAAAGAACAAAAACACACAGACCAATGTTATTATCCCTTCCATAGGAGGCTTTTCTTTGTAGCCAAATAATATAGTAAAAGACGTAAACAAATACACAGTAGCCTTCATACTGGAGCTTTCTGACATGAGGCTTCTCTCACACAGAGGTTTACCTCACACTCCTCAGGACAACACTAGCTTTGGCCACTGACTCTTAACAGGCCTCAGTCTACCCGCTCTCCTCAGGACGACACTAGCTTTGGCTCACTGACTCTTAACAGGCTTTGGCCTACAAATTCTTCAGAACGACATTAGCTTTGGCCCACTAACACTATCTTTGGCCCACTGACTCTAACAGGCTTCAGCCTATCAACTCTCCTCAAGACGACACTAGCTTTGGCCCACTGACTCTTAACAGGCTTCGGCCTACTCACTCTCCTCAGGACGACACTAGCTTTGGCCCACTGACTCTTAACAGGCTTTGGCCTACTCACTCTCCTCAGGACGACACTAGCTTTGGCCCACTGACTCTTAACAGGCTTCGGCCTACTCACTCTCCTCAGGACGACACTAGCTTTGGCTCACTGACTCTTAACAGGCTTTGGCCTACTCGCTCTCTTCAGAACGACACTAGCTTTGGCTCACTGATTCTTAACAGGCTTCATTCAGCCTACACCCTCTCTTCAGAACGACACTAACTTTGGCCTACTAACTCTTAACAGGCTTCGGCCTACTCGCTCTCTTCAGAACAACAGTAGCTTTGGCTCACTGACTCTTAACAGGCTTCAGCCTACTCGCTCTCTTCAGAACGACACTAGCTTTGGCTCACTGACTCTTAACAGGCTTCGGCCTACTCGCTCTCTTCAGAACGACACTAGCTTTGGCTCACTGACTCTTAACAGGCTTCGGCCTACTCACTCTCTTCAGAACAAAACTAGCTTTGGCTCACTGACTCTTAACAGGCTTCGGCCTACTCACTCACCTCAGGACGACACTAGCTTTGGCCCACTGACTCTAACAGGCTTCGGCCTACTCACTCTCCTCAGGACAACACTAGCTTTGGCCCACTGACTCTAACAGGCTTCAGCCTACATACACTCTTCAGAACGACACTAGCTTTGGCCCACCTACTCGCTCTCCTCGGAACGACACTAACTTTGGCCTACTAACTCTTAACAGGCTTCGGCCTACTCGCTCTCCTCAGAACGACACTAGCTTTGGCCCACTGGCTCTTAACAGGCTTTGGCCTACTCGCTCTCCTCAGAACGACACTAGCTTTGGCTCACTGACTCTTAACAGGCTTCGGCCTACTCGCTCTCCTCAGAACGACACTAGCTTTGGCCCACTGGCTCTTAACAGGCTTTGGCCTACTCGCTCTCCTCAGAACGACACTAGCTTTGGCCCACTGGCTCTTAACAGGCTTTGGCCTACTCGCTCTCCTCAGAACGACACTAGCTTTGGCCCACTGGCTCTTAACAGGCTTCGACCTACTTACTTTCATTGCTTGACTTGCTTTTGTAATTAAAAAAACCCAGTTAATTATTAATGTTAATCTCCGACACACATATCTGCCCTCTCTGAAGGTGGCTTACCTCTTGGGTGGCAGGTCACAGCGGAGCTTGAGGTAGACTTGCACCCTACAGAAGGAGGAAAGCATGGGCAGAAGTGAGGGCACACCTGGCCTTTCCCACCTGCCCTGCAGCAATGGCAGCCAAGTGCCCCCACAATGCATATCGAGGCCACCAAAAACCCCCAAAGAGCTGAGGGAGGGGGCAATTTGGACCCAGCCCCCTCCCCTCTCCCCAGACAAAAGCACACTCACCGGCCACTGGGAAGGTCGTGGTGGACGGTGGGGAAGAGGTGGAAGGGCAGGGCGGTGGGGCAGTGGTCAGCCAGCTGGTACTGCATCAGGGTCAGCTGCTCAAAAAGAGGGGTGGGGGGGATCAGGATCCTCAATTGGACACCCACCCACTCTCTTGTGGTCCCCTCTTCCTCCCCCCCCCCCCCCGCCTTTACCTCCCCTTGGCTGGGGGTCACCCTCAGGACGCGGCTGCGCTCAAACTCATCCAGCCTCACGGAGCTGTGGAAGGAGCACTCGTCCACTCGGACCGCCGTACCGTAGCCTGGGCAGGAGAGAAGGGGGGCAGCTTCAAGGGGGGTGGAGCCCAAGGGGAGGGGGAGGACAAGGGAAGGGGCTGGCACTCACCCCGGAGCTCCATCTTGCCCACGCAGAACTCCTCCGAGAGGCCCACCCGCATCTCTGCAAGGGAAGCCATGGAGCTCGTCACAAACGCTTTGCCTCCTTGCGTTGGAAGGGGCTCTTGGGTCAGTTTGTCAATGTCAATTTTGAAGCTGTCAATCATGGGGTAAAGTAGGGCCCCCTCCTTCTCAGGGGCACGTGGTGGTGGGGAGGGGCAGAATTCCTCAAAGAAGAGCATGCCCTGCCTGCATAGGAGGAGCAGGAGAAGTGAAAGGAGATTCCACCTGAACATGAGGAAGAACTTCCTGACTGTGAGAGCCGTTCAGCAGTGGAACTCTCTGCCCCAGATTGTGGTGGAGGCTCCTTCTTTGGGGGCTTTTAAGCAGACTGGATGGCCATCTGTCGGAGGTGCTTTGAATGCAATTTTCCTGCTTCTTGGCAGAATGGGGTTGGACTGGATGACCCATGAGGTCTCTTCCAATTCTTTGATTCTAAGTGGAAGCTAATTCTTGATCCTAAACCTGGGAATCAAGGGCTAGGCCTGCTTAATAGCTCTCAGTCTGAGAGAGCCCTCAGTGGGAGAAAGCCTCAGTGGGAGAAGCTTCGGTGAGAGAAGCCCCAGGTTGAAGGCCATCGTGTGTGAAGCTCCAGTGTGAAGGTTGAACTTTGTGTTATGTAAACCTTGTTTTTGTACCTAGAATCAATGGGCCATCATCCAGTCCAACCCCATTCTGCCAAGAAGCAGGAATATTGCATTCAAATCACCCCTGACAGATGGCCATCCAGCCTCTGTTTAAAAACTTCCAAAGAAGGAGCATCCACCACACTCCGGGGCAGAGAGTTCCACTGCTGAACGGCTCTCACAGTCAGGAAGTTCTTCCTCATGTTCAGATGGAATCTCCTCTCTTGTAGTTTGAAGCCATTGTTCCATTGCATCCTAGTCTCCAGGGAAGCAGAAAGGAAGCTTGCTCCCTCCTCCTCCCTATGGCTTCCTCTCACATATTTATACATGGCCCTCATCATGTCTCCTCTCAGCCTTCTCTTCTTCAGGCTAAACATGCCCAGCTCCTTAAGCCGCTCCTCATGGGGCTTGTTCTCCAGACCCTTGATCATTTTAGTTGCCCTCCTCTGGACACATTTCAGCTTGTCAATATCTCTCTTGAATTGTGGTGCCCAGAACTGGACACAATATTCCAGGTGTGGTCTAACCAAAGCAGAATAGAGCACGGGGAGCATGATTTCCCTAGATCTAGACACTAGGCTCCTATTGATGCAGGCCAGAATCCCATTAGCTTTTTTTTTGCCACCACATGACTTTCCTGGTTCACGAAGGACTCAAAGGTCTTTTTCACATGTACTGCTCTCGAGCCGGGCCTCATTGTCCCCCATTCTGTTTCTTTTTGCATTTCCTTTTTTCTGCCTAAGTGGAGTCTCTTGCATTTGTCCCCGTTGAACTTCATTTTCTTAGGGTGAGGCAGGGCCCGGTCTCCTCTGAAACAGACTAGATGTTTCTCTGAGGGGTGGAGGCTGCTGAAAGAGGGGGCTCCCGTAGGAAATGGGGTCCAGCTGCAGGGGTTTTGCCACCCTTTGTCCCTTTTTGCCCCCCAGTCTGTCCACAGATTGTTTTGAATCCTGCTCCTGTCCTCTGGAGTATTGGCTCTCCCTCCCTATTTGGCTATCCCTCCCAATTACAGTGCAAGTAAATTATTTTGCTATCAAGAAAAGCCTCCTAAGAAAGATATAAAATTGGTCTCTGGTTTTGTTCTTTATATCACTTTTTATTACTGATGCTCAGTTATGCTACTGCGAAGAAGTTGACTCTGCTGTACATTTATAGAGAGGGTCTTTGGTTAATAAGCTCACTCGCCCAACAACACTTGCACTGTTTACTCACCGGAGCAGTTCGGGAAGAAACTCTTGAGCCGGATCTCTCCTTGGATGTCGACTTTCATGGGTGTTCCCTGGGGAGGGAAGGCCAGAAGGCTCAGTTCCACCCAACCAATTCAATGGAGGCTAGGAAGAGTGGCCCTATCTCCCCGAATGAACTGGCCCCCTAACTGACTCACATTGGCCGCAATGATCACCGTGAGGCGCTCCACCAGGTCCAGGAAGACCTCTGGCCGGGAACCCTGGGAAAGAGGAAGACACCAGTTGGACCAATGGTTCTGGATGAACAAATCCCCTTCACCCAGATTGAGGAATATGAGGTATGTTTTCTTACCTGTTCCCCGCGCAGGGAGAGGGCTGGCCGGGCAGCGGCAGAGCTGGGGGCCACCTTGCTCTGCTGTGTGTCTGCTCCAAACTGCAAACGCAAGAAAGGACCGTGGTTAGAAGCAAGCCCAAGTTGCGAGGGTTGCAAAACACCCCCTTCCTGGGACAAGGCTGTCAATGGGTCTGCTTGTTTTCCTGGAGGAAGGGAGCATTGGTCTAACCAAAGGGAAAGTCTAACCATTGCAGCAGGAGAGGGAATCTGGGGAATCAAGTAATCCAGTACTTTGCTATAGTGTCATAGAATAGAATCATAGAATCAAAGAGTTGGAAGAGACCTCCTGGGCCATAATCCAGTCCACCTCATTCTGCCAAGAAGCAGGAATATTGCATTCAAATCACCCCTGACAGATGGCCATCCAGCCTCTGCTTAAAAGCTTCCAAAGAAGGAGCCTCCACCACACTCCGGGGCAGAGAGTTCCACTGCTGAACGGCTCTCACAGTCAGGAATTTCTTCCTAATGTTCAAATGGAATCTCCTCTCTTGTAGTTTGAAGCCATTGTTTCCTGTCGTAGTCACTGTGAATCGTACATTTGGTATCTGAGCGCATGCGCAGTACAGCTTTCGGAACCTTCTAGATAAAAATATAACAATTTTAGAGCCCACTAGCCCCGCCCCCCCTCCCCTCGAGTATAAGTAGCCCGAGGGCGGGGCTAGCCAGCAGTTCTCTTTTCCGCGCTATTGCAGTAGCTTGAGAACCTCTCTCTCTCTTTGCGAGCTTCTTGGATTGAATCTGAACGTTTGGATTGGACTGTTTTTGTGACTAAGGTATTGGACTCTGATTTGGACTCTGTTTGCTGGCTATAGACCCGGACTGCCTGACCATTCCTTTGGCTGCCTCCCCTCACGTGCTTCAGCGTGATGGCTACTACCTCCTTTAAGCGCTGCTCCAAGTGCCCTAACACCTACCCGGATACCGATGGGCACTCCCTGTGCCTGCAATGCCTCGGAGAGGGGCATCTTACCCAGGCCTGCTCAGTCTGTATGGCCTTTACGCCACAGACCAGAAAAAACCGGGAGCTGAGGCTTAAGGCGGCACTTTACGAAAGGGCCCTACTCCCTCCTGCCCCATCACCGCAGCAAACGGCCCCAGCACTCTCTGCTGTGCCCCTCTTGGATCAGGCTATAGGGCTGGCTAAGAAAAAGGCCAAAAGGCCCAAGGATAAGGCCTCACAAGATGGCCGCGAAACAGCTCAACGTAAAAGAGCTGCTCCAAAA